>OX030948.1:175563978-175863815 GCA_943735915.1 Pherbina coryleti
CGGTTACGCTGTAGTTTCTTTGAGCTGTATTTAACTTTTTTGACATATAAGCAATGGGTTTTTCTGAACCATCATCGGTCAATTGAACAAGAACTGCACCAATCCCATAGTCACTGGCATCACAATGAAGAAAAAATTTTTTTGAAAAATTTGGATTTATTAAAACTGGAGCTGAAGTAAGACGGGTTTTTAGAGTATCAAAAGCTGACTGAGCTTCTGCTGTCCACTGAAATTTCTTTTTCGTGGATAACACTTCGGTAATGGGAAAGGATACATCAGCAAAATTTGCAATAAATCGACGATACCAACCACATAGACCTAAAAAACCTCGAACCTGTCTTAAATTATTAGGAACTGGCCAATTTATTATCGAATCTATTTTTTCTTGATCCGTTGCTATCCCTCCATTGCCTATTATGTATCCAAGATACTTAACTTTGGTAACGCAAAATTTACTTTTCAAAATGTTTAATGTCAAATTAGCTTTTTTAAATTGCTGGGCAATTCTGATTAATACCTCTAAGTGATTATCAAAATTTTCGGAAACTATACATAAATCATCAAGATACCCGAAAACACAATATCGAATATCAGCTGGTATAATTTCATCCATCAATCTGCACATAGTAGATGGCGCGTTACATAATCCGAATGGCATTGTCACAAACTGATACAAAGGCCTTCCCGGCACCGTAAAAGCTGTATACTGTTTAGATTCTTCAGATAATGCAATCTGCCAATATGCATCTTTTAAATCAAGTTTTGTAATTAAATTAGCTTTGGGTAATCGTGCAAATATACCTTCAAGACTGGTCAAAGGATATGCATCTTTTTTAGTCACTGAATTTAGTTTTCTTGCATCAAGGCATAACCTTACTTTTCCTGGCTTCATAACTAACCTCATCGGTGAACTCCAAGCACTCTGACTGGTTTCTATTACACCTAAACTTAACATTCTGTCGATTTCTGTAAACATAAGATTTTCTACAGCAGGACTAACTGGATAAAACCTCTGTTTTATTGGCTTCGCTTCTCCAATATCAATTTCGTGTTTTATTAACGTAGTTCTTCCAAGACCCTGAACTTCAAAATTTGGAAACATTTGTTTAACTACTTCTAGTTGTTGTTTTTGTTTGCTTGTTAATGGATATTTTTCCATCGTTTCCACGATTTCGTCTAAGTGTTTTGAACTTTCTTCCATCTCAACAGAAGATATCACTCCAGGTGCTAAATTAAACAACTTCCAGAAATCAATTCCTAAAATTACTCTTTGATTTATTGATGGAATGACATAAAAATTTATTTCTTTTATTTCATTTTTATATTTGATATCTACCTTAATTGAACCTATGACATTATGAACACCTCCATCTGCAGTTTTAACTTTAGATGTAATTTTTTTAAAATTTGGATTTTCCTCTAAATTATCTAGGGCTAATGTCGAACCCACGCAACTAACGTTAGCTCCTGTATCTAAGAGACCTAATTCAACATATTCTAAAAATTTAACTTTCGCATAAAATCTCATATCCTCATTATTTGCAAAAATTGACGAAACTAATAATTTTCTTTTATTTTTAATTTTCTTATAAAAATTACGTATACGCAACGTTGACCTTTTTGGTTTTCTATTAATTTCAAAATTGTTATTAAAAATTCTTTTTCTTGCGTCATTATAATTTTTCAAGCGAATGTGATAAGGTATAATTTCAAAATCAGTTCTTTTTTCAGGACTTTTTTGTCTTTTTAATATAGAAATATTTTTCCTAGAATTACTTTCTTCCTTTGAATTCACATCATTCATACTATTATTCACTGAGCTAGCCGGCACATAGTTATGCGTACAGAAAGGTGACGTATTTTTAATAAATGGTTCTACTAAATTTTTGGGGGCATTCGGTTGGAATTGAATGCACCCTTGGATAAGTTTTCCGAACGACGTGAAGCGCATTTAGAACATTGTGGCTTATAAATATTAGGGGTGCCACAGCCGTAGCAAAATATTTTTCTTTCTTCGAGGCAATCTTCCCAGTGATGATCTTCATCACCACAGTTCCAACACTTAAAAACTTTGATAGAATTATGCTGAACAGCTGCAATGGACAATTCTACTTCAGTATCTATATTGTCATCTTCGAGCCCTAATTGTTCAATCGCTGAAATATTTCTACGAACCGGCAAATTGGTAGCATTTCGTGTAGTTTGCATTCGACGAAACGAGTGATCGTCAACCAGATTTTCTCTCATTTGACAGAGCTTACGTAGATGGGCAATTGAATGAATTGGGATATATAATAACTCATGTCGTACTTCTGGAATAAGATTACGAGTAACCATTTCGATTAACTCCGTCTCCTCTATTGGTTCTGATAACTTATCAACCATTGTAGAAATAGCATCATAAAATGTTTCAAAATTTTCATGGGCTTTTTGTTTTCGATTCCTAATTTGCTCACGAATATCATAATTTGAGCGATACTCTTTATATTGATATCGAATTGATGCACAGAAATCTGGCCATTCAATTCTTGGAACCTGTTTGTGGTACCTCCAGTACCAATCTCTAGCCTTACCGGTTAAAAGAATATGTTAGTTTTTACAAACGGATGTAAAATCATTGTTTAGGGAATCAGCGGTTAAAGAACGAACTCTATAAATAAATTCCTCAACATTTAAGCCTTCTGACGATCCATCAAAACGTAAATTCCAATTTTGGATCATATTAGTAATTTTATCAGGATTTAAATTATGAAAAGTATTAGACTGAGGCAAATTTTGATTAATATTGTTATTATTTTGAGGACTAATTGACCTTCTTCGAAAATTATTGTGAGATTGACTTCTAATATTCATAGCAGCAAACTGACGTTGAATTGACTGCTCAATCATGTTGGATATTCTGTTATAATCAATGATTGGATTAGAATTAACATTAGTATTGGTACTAACACGAGGCAAAGTACTGTTATGATTATTCGGAATAGAACAATTTTGCTTGGATTGTGCATAATCATTGACTTCAATCAGTGGTAACGAACGGTTCTCGGTACCTACATTTGATTGGTCTCTATCAGTATGAAGATCGGGTAACGAAGCTTGAGAGGATTCCTCATACTCGCGACGACAATTAGGATTTCGAGTATTATATCTACGAGGGGTTGTACGACCACGACCGCGACCTAACTCAGATGGAACAGGTTTAATTACTTTTCGAAGGGTAATTTTAATGGGTTGAAGCTCTTTGGGGTGACTTAAACGTCTACAACAGGCGCATTCTTTATGCTCTTGGAGCCAATTTAAAATACATTGCTTATGAAATACATGATTACAACGAGTAATATTGCATTCTTCTTCTTCTAACATCATTTGAAGGCAAATAGAACATTGACCTTCTAAGGATACTGCTGCCAATGCAGGAATATTTTCCGTACTTCGAACAACAGCCATTGTAGTGTTTTCAATATAAAAAAAAACAAAATTTCTAGGTGGTAGGTAGGTTTTGAGGTAAAAGTTATAATTTTTTATAAATACTTTGTTTATCAAGAGAAGATAAATAACAAAAATGGGCTATTGAAACTAACAATAATTGAAGAAAGAAAAGTAATCATAAAAATTAAAACATATCATCATTAAAATGGACAAAAAAAACGCACAGCGCATTACTGTTGTTTTCCAAAATTAACTCAATATTAAAATCTACTAACTTCACAATTTCAATCATCAAAACAAAGTAAGAAATATTATTATAATTCGAATGAAAAAGGAATGAAGTATTTCCTTGCGGGCGATAAACTTCGAACCAAACTGATGCCAAAGTATCGAACATCCTTCAAGGTTAAAACATTTATTTTCAACCAAAAATATATAATATATATAAATTGTTTAAAAGAAACAATATTATGCAAATTAAACTTTATGAAACGGAAAAGGACAAACAATCAAAAGCTTTAGAAATTGAAGGCAGAAAAACTGAATATTCAACTTTTCTGTTACGGTTTACTAGGTGTTCTTAACTGTTTCTTTTCTTGCTTTTTCTTGCCAGCCCCACGTTGGGCGCCAAAAATTGTAACCAACCAACTGGCCAACATAAGTTGGATTGAACTGGGGAAGGAGGTCGGGTGGACCCTTTTAAAAAACAGCTAGCAATCAGCCCGTGGGGAGGTTCTTGACCTCTTTCCAACCAGAACCCCGCTGGGTACACTTTTAAAGAGTCCTCGAGTGGCCTAAATTTTAAAAATAAAACTACAAAAAATGGAAAAAAAAGGAAACTATTACAAACTCACTCAAAAAAAACTCAAAGGTGAATGATCTTCTCATGAAAATACAAAATATGCGACGGTATCATTAGGTGTTAATCGATACGTCATCTGATACCCACCCTCCATGATTCGTTTAGACTTTTATACGAATCCCAAAATAAACAATTACCTTTTACCCTACCATACCAAAATTTATTAACTTAACTCATTTTTTTTAATTTATAGTTACATTTGTAAATAATTTTATTGTTATCTCCATGTTGTTTCCAAACTTATCACATTCTTATGATAATGACAAAAAATGTTTTATGTTTAATTCAGTTTATAAAGAATTAACAAATCTTACATAAAGGCAAATGTAAATAATTAGAAGTTAAAAAAAAAAAACATAAATTTAATTATTATCATTCATCATTAAGAAATTGTAGTGCAGAATTTGAATTAATTTTTATTTCATATTTCGTTCACTGTATATCTGAACTATCTGAATTATAAACAAAACAAAAGCACAACAAAATTGTTATTAGAATAAAAAGAAGCAAAGAATGCAAGAAAAAAACTAAAAACAATTCATTCAAAAATTCAAAGAGTAATTTTAGCGTGGTTTAAAACCCTTTCATTGACAAATAAAAGTCTCCACAATAACTCGACTCTTAAGGCAAATCATTAATAAACATAAAAAGAAAACTTCTGAGCGAGGGAGAGCGCGGCGAGACGCAATATGTGCGTAAAACTATAGTAAGCTTAACCCTTGGATCCGCGAATTTTCAAGGTTAACTCTTAAGCGACTTAGTGATTAATGTACTTTACTTTACTAATTTATGATTTAAAATATATATATTACGAGCAATTAAACGAGCATTAATTGATAAATGTTGTTATGGATATAAAAATATAAAGATCATTAACACTTACATTTTATACAGGAACATGGTGCAAGGCCTCACAGTATGTTGCTGCTGCAGTGTTGCTAGGGCTGTAGAAATTTTATATATAAGTGCTCATATTATATGTATTATGTATCTGTTATGTTCTTGCTTGTCTTGATTTTTTTTATTGTTTTGATTTTTTTTTTATTTTTTGTTGTTTTTAATGTAAAACTTACGCGTTTTATTTAAGGCATTTTAACTTTATGTTTAGGTATTTTAATGAATTGTTGTTAGTATTGATCTTTTAAGCTAATGATTTACTTGAGATATACTTTCTTTTTCTTCATTTTTTCAAATTTTTTAAGAATAAGTTTTAGAATTACAATAAGAATAAGCTTTGATTAATAATAAGGTAGTTTAAGGTAGTGTTGTCTTTTGTGTTGTTTTCACATTTAAACACACTTTGTGGTTGTTAGTATTAAGACATAGTTTTTTAAGTTTAAAGGCAAATTTTTTTTTTGTTTGTAATTTTTAATATTATATTAAAGGAATTATTTTTTTTTTTTTGTTTGTTTTTTTTTTTTTTTTTTTTTTTTTTAATTTTCGATTTTGTTACACGATCGCGGTCGCCAAGCACGAGGTTGAAGATCAACTAGATTAGGAACTCGTTGCTTGACGCTGCCTAGCTCGATCTTGATGGATGGGCGAATTTAATGTTGTAATTGTGGTAGTGCTGACATTAGAGCTCCATTTCTTTGTTTCGCTTGGCAAAGCGTAATAAGAAAGTGTGTGTCTCGAAAGCACATTTGTGGCTCCAACTTTTGGATACTCTTCTTAAATTTCTTGAGTAGAATTCTATGCAGAATTTTATGATTAAATAAGTTGTGGACGCAAATTTAAGTTTAGTTTACCTGGTAAAAGATTATACGTCGAGAAAGTTGAGTTTCAGCTGTTTAATTAACTATTCCCAGATTTGTATGGTATTTATTAGGCTGAAGTCTGTTCTCGTCAAAGTTTAGATAGAAAAGGAAGTTCATAAATTAAGATGGGAGAAGTTAAACCTTACGAAGTTGGCGAGTTTGACAATTGTTCGAAAAGCTGTGTTTAGTTTTTTTTTTTTTTTTTGTTTCGAAAAAGAATAGTTTATTAAAAATGAATTTGGTAGCATTGGACTGTTACAGTTGTGCATGTGCAGTGTTCTCTTTTGTGTTGTCTTTTAGTATTTGCGTTAAATCATGATAAAAATCAATTGGAAAAGCGATGCAACACTCCAACGAAACAATCAATAAGGCCATGTGCTATTCGGAAATTTTTTACTGGTGTTAAAAAAAGAAGTTTCTGACTTGAATACAATAAAAAAAATAATTGGTCATTTCAGCCCTTGAAAGGACTTTGACCTATCTTCTTATGATCAATAGTGATGTCCGTAGCGTAGTTGGTAAAAGTGCATGGCCTCTATGTCAACGAACCTGGAGACCCGGTTTCAAATCCCAGCAGCGATAGAAAATTATTTAAATTAAAATGTTTTTCTGTACGGCCACCACATCTCTGCAATCAATGGCAAACCTCAGAGAGTACTCGAAATGCCATGTAAAGCTTCTTGAGAACAAGAACATTCTGACTTGAATACAATTTCTGTCGAAATATAATTGTCATTTTTACTGTGCCAAAAGGACGATTAGATTTTGACAGCTATAAATTTTGACGTTTTAGATTTCGGTAGTATAGTAGCGCAAGAATTTAATTTAATTTGCAAAATTGTTAATATATTCGAAAAATTAACAGTATTTTATGCAAATATTTTCCACTTCTGTTTGTTATGCTGTCGGAAGCAAACAAATTTTTTTTTCTATTTTTGCTTGTGTTTTTTAACACAAATTTTTTTTCTCTTGCCGATTATCAAAATTTATACATCCCCTGGGGCTACATGAATTTTTGACAGTCATATTTATCTCACATCAGCTAAATGTTCTCATTCAGACTGTCAAAATTTCGTCATCTGAGTGAAAAGTTTCCGGATAGCACACGGCCTAAGAATTGTTTTGAGTTTGATTGGTATGAAGTTTAAACGCCTTACAAAATCGCTTCGAATGCCACAAGTTTTGGTAAAAATTAAATAAATAGTTTCCATTTCAAATGAATGTTGTTCACTCTTGTTTCATTCACTGTTTTTACTGGATTAGAAACTACGATGTAGATGCGAAGCATATAAGGGTAACAGCAAAACAATGGATAATAAAACGTCTGCTGTGTGTGACCATTGCTTAAAACTTTTTTGACCTTTGCATTATGTTCGTGCATGTTAATCGTGTTACCTTCACAAATACAAAGAACCTGATATATTGAAAGATAACGATGATAATGATTGCGCAGATCCATCAATGTCTAGCACATCAAATGCAGCTCAATCGAATCGGATTTATCAATCGGCTATAAATCTTATGTAAATTTCAAATGTTTTGTGCAAACACATATTTAAAAACAAAAAACAAATATTAAAATTAATATTTCATAAAATACCAGCACTTTTTAATTTTATCTCATTGAAAAATAGAAAATTTCCATACAAAATACACTACGGGTCAATATAACCCATATAAATATCCTTAACACAGGACACTGTGGATAGCAATCATGAATGCTATAGTATTTGGCAAGATATTGTTAGTTTAAGCCTATACTTACTTTTGCTTCAAGCCAAATATAGTTTTTTTACTGCTTTCCACAAAAAACAACTTTGTTCTTGCGGGAGAGGCAGACATCACTTTTTTCCCAATATTTTTTTTTGTGATCTTGATAAGCCATGTAATTTCTAACTCCTCTTAGAATGTTAAATTTGAAAAAAAATTGTATTTCGATACGCCCTAATGTACATGTTCTCAAGAAGCTTTACATGGCATTATTTACTCTCGAGTGGCATCGAGTGGTCCACACATTGTTTAAGGCACTCTACCACGGTCGCCACCAACAAATAAACATATATTAAAAAATGTATCAATTTGCCACATATAGATATGTTCACAGTCTGGAAAATATGTTGTATATTGTTGATAAAATATACCACAAATACCATCACATTGTGAATACCCCTAATAGTTTTCTTAAAAACTTCGAATAAACGATTTTTAATGCAGTTGCAGTGGCGTCCGTGGTTAAAGTGCATGGCTTCTATGTCAACGAACCTGGAAACCCGGGTTCGAATCCCAGCAGCGACATAAAATTATTTGAATTAAAATGATTTTTCTGTACAGCCGCCACCTCTCTGCAGACAATGGCAAACCTCAGAGAGTAATCAAAATGCCATGTAAAGCTTCTTGAGAACAAGAACATTCCGTTCATCGCCGTTCGGAGTCGGCGTTAAACCTGTAGGTCCAAGAACTTGGTCAATTGTGCACAAACTTAATAACACGCACAACACAATTGATCATAAGAAGCTAGGTCAAATTCCTTTGAAGGGCTGAAATGACCAGTTATATACAGAGAACGCAAATAAACAAAAACGAATCGTTCTATTTTGTTACGTTCGGATCTTTCAAGCTAGGGGTGGGCAAAGTTGCCCGTATGGGCATTTTGCCCGTACGGGCATTTTGGTTGCCCGCTGCTTGCTGCACGGGCGACAGCATTGCTTCATAAATTCGATGGTAAAGGAAACGAGGGACATGCGAAAATATAATGAGATAGAGCGTAAGAAGAGCGTAATATAGATAGTGATATGATACTTGTGCTCATTGCGCTCAGAGCAGTTCATAATCAATGTTGCATGCCATTTATACAAAAAAAAGGGCGTTTTATAATTTTACTATTTAACATTTTGAATTTAATTGAATTCAATCACGTTGAATTCAATCATATCTCGATAACTTCTTGTGTCATAAAATTGCTTTTAAGTAGTTACGCGCAAAATAAAAGTATAAATTTATTATGTGATTCAGTTCTAACAAAATATTAGTTAAAAATATGTTAGGAGGCAGATGTAGAATTGTTATGGTTGCATGCTCTTGCAAAACAATTATAAATATGCCAAGAAGTTGTTTTTGCAAAGGGATTTTATAGCTGCTGGTAGTAATTTAAAGAAAAAAATTTCCTTTTAATAAGCAATCCTCTTAATATATTAGATATGCAACACTTACTTTTCACAACAGCATGCTCTCGCTCTTACGGTTTCTATTTATAAAGCACACTGAAAACAAAGTTGTGCTAAAGTGGTTTTTGCGGAAATTTTATAGATATTTGAAATTTTTTCTTTGCTCTTATTTATACTGCGAAATGAAATAAATGTGTAGTGGACGGATTATAAAAATTAAACACAGTGACAGATGGTTAAAGTGAAATACAGATACAGAAGCAAACGGACATGTAAAAAGCTGAAAACTTTAAATTTTAAATTTTTTGGTTTGTATATCTCGGTTAAAAGTGCACAAAATTTTATTATGGGACGGCGATGGGCTCATGGAAAAATCATAAATGAAAATAAAAAATAACAACAAATTTCATAGAATGTTAGATTTGATTTTTTGAAACAACCCAACAAACAAATTGATTCACTAATGTTATCGCTAACGAATCGCATTCTCGTACATTTTATTCATTAGCAATTATTAGAAGCGATTCACTTATAATATCGCGAGCGGGAGAAATTCCTCCTTCGTTAACGAATCGTCAAATCCGAAAAAAGGAATTCGTTAACGAGTCCCCAAAAATATAAAAAGCAATTCGTTAACGAGTCTCCAAAACTAAAAAAAGCAATTCGATAACGAATCTTATTTTATCTTATCTTAATGACAGATATTTTGAATAAAAATTTTGGTATGAACCAGAGCTTTCAAATGATATAAGTTTCATTCGAATGTGTTGTTTAAAAAAGGGGTAAAAAGGGAGGCGGTTTAAAGTTTGCGCATTATTATAAGAGGTATGAATCACAAATTTTTAAATAAGAAAGATATATTAAATATCGGAAATAATTGGGGACAAAATAATTCGTTCACAAATCGTAAAATAAAGCTTAAGTCAATCGGTAACGAATCGCTAAAAATAAAAGTAGTGATTAGTAAATGAATTGCTAAAAATGAGAGAAGCCATTTGCTAACGAATCGCTAAAATTTAAAGACTTGATTCGCTAACGACCCACAAAAATGTTGAAAGGCGATTCGATAGCAAATCGATGCTAAAAGCGTCCTCAATGGAATTTAACAAAGTCATGATTTCAATCAGTGCTTTCTTTAAGCATCAAGCCAATCTCTGATGCAGTAGTTAACGAATCACCACTCGCCACAATGTTTGTTGGGAAAGAAATTGTTATAGATCTTGAATGATTTTAACAAAAAATAAATCGGACTTCAGGGTAGATGATTTAAAATAAACATTTATATTTATTTGAAAAAAAAATTTATGAACAAAAAACTACTGCAATAAAAAATGGTACAGTTTGATGTAGAAGCATCTATAAATTTGCATGCATGAAATTTTGTATAGTGTACAATTTTTCGTCATCTATTCAAGCAACAGGCCAGCGCAGATGTTGCTGCTTGACGTTCGCTTGAACACTGAAGCTTTGATCGTTCTGTACGTGAGATTAATACATATTTTTCTGTACTAACGCAATCTCAAGTGCGCTCTTGTGATTGCATATTGTGAGAGGATTTTCCGTTCCGCAATCCGATTCACCTCCAAATTCATCCTGCAATTGATTTCGCACGCTGCTTGCCCGCTGCTTGCCCGCAGTCGCAGCACGGGCAAGAATTGTGCCCACCAGTGTTGCCAGAACTTTTTTGAGAAAAGCGCGAGATTTAAAAAAAAGATCGCCCAAAATCGCCCAATGAAAAAAAAAATCGCCAAAAATCGCCATTTTTTCTAAGAAATTTATTATATAAAAAAAATCAAAACAAATTATATACATTTTTTTTCAAATAATATTGAGATCTGTTAATAGTATTAGATATTCTTATTTTCATATTTTTGAGATCTATAAAAAATAATAAAAAAGCTACTTCATTTTATACGAGAATTTTGATCGTTAAAGAACATTTTTTTAGAGACTAACTTTTTAGAATTTTTCAATATTCAACTTTAAAAAAAAAACTTTTTGCAAAAAACGTAGTTCCTTCGGCCATATTAGACTCTTCCTCCGTTTCGTCAATTCTCGAAGTATTGTTTAGTTCCTACATTGATTTAGTCTATACAATATGAATGTCTTAATACGGCTGTCTTAATTTTGTATGCCGATTACCAAAATTCTTCACTTTCAGATGGCACTTTGTTTTTGAAAACATTGCTCCATGGAAATGTCAACAAAGATTCGTATTCGATTTCTTCTGCACGTCGCTCTTCAAGAGATAGATAATGAAGAGGGAGTTCACGGAAAGAAGGTCTTATATAGTTTAAACATCTTTCAGGACATAAAATAAAAGCATTTTCAAACATTTCTAACAGACTAGGTAATCGTTTTAACATTTCCTTGATTAAAACTATAATGAAATTCTGGCATTTTGATAGTATGTCTATCATAACAATATCATCACTTAATTTGTGAATTTCCTGATGGAACTGATAATGGAATGTAAGGTCATTAATTCTTTTATAATTGCTTTTATCCGCTAAAATTTTATTTAAGCTGAATGTAGCTAAATTATCAAAATTGAAATTTTTGACAATGTCTTCTTTTATAATTTTTGAAACAAGTCTTTGAATAAATGTTGTGATTTCAACGTAAGCTTGAAAAAAAGTCAACTTTTTCTCGTTGAAAATATGAATTAAGTGAGTTGATGTTTTGAAGAAACGGTCTCAAAAAAATAAGTATTTCGATATAAATAAATTATCGATAAGGGCTTGTGAGCTGTGTTCAGTCGCATTGTTAACATAGTGTTCCAAACGCTTAAAACAATTGTTATTTTCTTTAATTGAAATTTTAAACACATTAGATGAGTTTATGAAAAAAGGTTGTTTTTACAAAAATCGCCCAAAAAATCGCCAGGCGATTTCCTAAAAATTTAAGCGCAAAAACAAGAAAAAAAGCGCCCAATTGGCGATAAATCGCCCAATCTGGCAACGGTGGTGCCCACCCCTATTTCAAGCGAACAAACCAAAAACGATTCAAACAACAAAGGAATGATTGGGCGTCTGTTTTGGTTTTCGCTTTCTGTCACTAGCGAAACCATTAACAAAACAAAACGATTGAGCGACGAAGAGACACAAACGAAACCGAAACAACGATCGTCGGATAACAACAAAAAAATATGCTTTTTTAAGCGTTTTAAACATTGTCCAACAGTTTTAGGGGGTCGCTGATTTCGAATCTGAAGTCAGAATTTTAAAATTTAAGTTGGCTAATGGGTTGCCACCTATTTTTATTTTATTTTTACGAATTCGATGCTGGGGCTCACGAACGATTAAAGATTCAATCTTCACAATATGAGTTACGTATCGAATTTTAAAATGAGCGTTCACAACGAAAGCACGATCATGAGTGAGCGAACAAACGACGCTTGCAGCGAAGTTTTTTCGTTCGTGATATTTACCAAGTTTGCTTTTGAAGGTCAGCGATCGTAAGTGCTTTTGTTCGTCGCATAACTTTCTCACTCATGAGAAATTGAAAGCATGAAATTATTAGCAGTGATTAATTGTGAGAACAATCGTATTTTGATCGTTCTCCGCACCCTGGTTATAAATGACCTTTATTTTTAATATTTTTTTTTGCTTAAAAAATTAAAATATTATTTTTAGAAAAGTAATTTTCAAATTGAAAATTTGTTTTAATCTATAAAATTTTGCCTTTTGTTATTTATGGCTACTTTGTTTCATTTAATTAAGAACTTCCGTTGATAATTTTTGAAATTATCATCGATAAAGATTTGCTAGAAACTGGTTAAAGAAAAAAAACAAGAAATCTTTTCCTGATTGGTTTCCGCATTTTCAAAGCAATCTTGCCTCTAAGTTGTAGCAAACTTGTTTGCTTCAACTAGACACTAATATTTATAACGTATTTAAAATGTAATGCCTAGCATTACCAGTCGCATTGTTATGCTTCCGCTTATATTTCTTGCATACTTTTAGGCGCACTACCCCTTTGTTGCAGAACAAATTCTCTTTTCGGAATAATTTTCACACAATTAAAATTAATAAACGACATTGCGACAAATTTGATTTTTTTTTTGTTCACACTTGCACTCCATCTCTCAACGCCTGCTATTAGCGACTTACCAAGGTCCTCCCTCCTTTACAGACCACTTCAATGTCATTAAGATGATTTATGCAAGCAAAACATTACGACAAATGTTGGGAAAAATGATTATTTATGCTTGTGTCTGCAATGATTTGTACACCAAACATTAAATGAAATGACAACAAAAACCCAGGCGTTGGCGCCTGAAAGTATGCGCCAAGAGTGTAAGAAAACGTAAGGAAAAACTTAATTAGACAACGACTGGCAGCAGCATATTTAATTGTCTGAGGATTTGTTTTTGTGTGTCGGCAGAAAATTAGGGGACATATTTCTGTTGGCTAATTTTGTGAAAAAGGAAATGTTTTCTTTTTTTGTTTGTTTTTTTTTTGTTGGTTTTTTTTTTTTTTAAAGAACACCAACTATGCTATGAGTTGTTAGGGACTGAAATTAATTTAATGAGAGAATTTATGAGGGAGCGCGTTTTAATGAGAGCATCATAATGGCCTTGAGAGGCGTTGAGTTTGGTTGTGCTGGGGGTCTTTGTAAAAAGAAAAGTTGAGGAGTTTTTGAAAAGAACAAAACACGCATTAGCACATTATAAAGAGAAATTTATTTAAAAGGAACAACAACAAAAACAAAAAAAAATAAAAATAAAAAAACACAAACTCTTCAGCTGTTTATTTTTCTTGAAGATATTTTAAATGATTTCTGCTTTGTTTGGTTGTTTCTTTGGGCTACAAGTAGCTGCCTTACTTTACAACTCTCTTCCCCCTTTCTCGCTCCCTACCTCTCTCCTTTCCTTTGTGTTGGCCTTTATTTTTGTTTTCTTTTCATTTTTATTACATTACGTTGAACTCACGCTGTTTTATGCGTCGTAATGCATGAGTTTTATTTAGTTATCGCTGTTGGTGATTTGCGCATATGTTGACACATTTTATGAGGCATACTTTTAGGTGCATTATGAAAATGTGAATATTATTGTCTGTTTTTACTAACTGTATATTTTAAAATTATGTGTTATATTCGTTGTTGCTGGTGCGTTGTGAAGATTCATTGGATATTTATTTAATAGCGTATTTTTTTTTATTAGATTTCATGTGAATGCTTTGCTTGATTTATTTTTTATTTTATAAAGTAACGAGCCAAAGAATATTTTTAAGTGTATTTTAAATTTCATTGCTTTGCGGTGTGGAATGAGTGAGCTTTTTGTATGACTGAGTTGCATCAAAATGAGTCGCTGGCAATTTTGAAGTTTTTTCTTTTGAGAAAAACATTAGAAGGGGTCTATAATCCATGCTGGCAATTTAAGAAAGAGGGAATAAAACTATCAGCTATCACTACTCTTTTGTTTGGGACATGTTTCGGGGTGTGGAAAACGGACTTTTTATACAAAAATCACCATTATTCGTATTTCGGCTTAAGTTTCGGCACCAAAGACGAAAAACAAGAACTTGAGCAAAGTTTCATCCAATTTTCGTATAAAAATACAATTTTGAACAAAAATCCAGGATGCGAATTTTTCATCTTCTACCCATTTTGACGTTTTTCTAAAAAAAAAACTTCAAAATTGCTAGTAACTCATTTCATGAAACTTTGCCATAAGAAGGGCGGTTTTTAAGATCAAAAGGATAATGCAGATTTTTTTTTCTGACAGTATGGTGGTGTATAATCTGTCCATTTTCAAGCAAATCGCGTTTTAGTTTTGACTTTTACAGCTTTCTCCTCTCATGACATTTTCATGACCTGACTTTTGCACTTCTAGGCCATTTTACGGTATGAAGTACGATTGATAGGAATTTGGGGAACAAGGAAGAAAATTATCCTTATATCCTTATATCATCCTCTATCACCTCTCAAAAATCCAGCATGAGAACTTTTGTTTTGAGACATGTTTCGAGGTGTGGATATCGGACTTTCATACAAAAATCACAATTTTTTGCACTTTGGATAAAATTTTGGTACCAACGACGATAGACTGGAACTTAAGCATAGTTTTTATTCTATTGTCCGCATCAAAATACAGCGAAAATCCCGGATGAAAACTTTTCTTCTTCTTCCCTCTTTGTCGTTTTTCGCAATAAAGAACTTCATAACTACTAGTAACTCATTCAACGCAACTTCCCCATCAGAAGAACGATTTTTACGATTTTACGATCAAAAGGATAATACAGTTCTGACAGAATCATGGTATATATTCTGTCCATTTTCACTTTTGACTTTTACTGATTTCTCCTCGCATGACTTTTCTTAGAACTGACTATATTACTTTTTGTCCATTTTATGGTATGAAGGAAGATTGATAGCAATTTTGCGAGGGTGTGACAATTTTTTTTTTAAATTCTAGTCTCTTGTAAAAAAATTAATCAAATACCTATTTCTTCATTGCGGCGAGAAATTCTTGCGAAATTGTATTGATTTTGGACTTTCTTCACAGAAGTGTTCACACCGGTCCTAGAGGCAGTAGATCATAACCGGGTATGGGCACCACTACATTTAAAGCTTCTGTGTTGTTTCTGTGTTTGTCTTTTGCCTTTGATTTGTTGTTGCGTTTTGTGTTTCTACATAAGCCTTTGCTCTCAATTCTTACTCTCAACGCTCCCAGAGCGCTCTCTACCCATAGCTGATCATAACCCAAGAATGATAGAAACAAGATTACGCGTCTTTTGCTTTTGCTTTACTGCTTTTTGGATCTTGCTTTTTTTTCTGCTAGCTAAAGCTAGTCTCATTCTTGGAGCAAAAATCTAATGAACTTGGAAATAAGCTTCGTTGTAGTGTCCAAACCCTTGCCACAATACTTGTACTTATCCTTTTTCAAATCTTGTGCCAAACATTGTTTTCAATGTGTCTAAATCTTAGACCTAATCTTTTTGCTCATTATCCATCATTGTTCTACTCCTAGGTCAAATCTAGTTTTTCTATACTTAGTACTAGCCCTTATCTAAAATCCGTATCCAAATCCTTGTCCGAATACTTGTCCTAATTATATCTTTATTTTTATTTTTGCTTTCACTTATACTTATGGTTTTGCTTTTGCTTTACGTTTGTTTTTTCTTTTATTTAAATTTGGCATTAGATTTTGCTTTAGATTTTGCTTTTACTTTTACTTTTTTGCTTGCTTTTGATTTTGCTTTTTATTTATTTTTTATTTTGATTTTGATTTGATTATTGATTTTGATTTTGATTTTGATTTTGATTTTGATTTTGATTTAGATTTTGATTTTGATTTTGATTTTGATTTTGATTTTGATTTTGATTTTGATTTTGATTTTGATTTTGATTTTGATTTTGATTTTGATTTTGATTTTGATTTTGATTTTGATTTTGATTTTGATGTTGATTTTGATTTTGATTTTAATTTTGATTTTGATTTTGATTTTGATTTTGATTTTGATTTTGATTTTGATTTTGATTTTGATTTTGATTTTGATTTTGATTTTGATTTTGATTTTGATTTTGATTTTGATTTTGATTTTGATTTTGATTTTGATTTTGATTTTGATTTTGATTTTGATTTTGATTTTGATTTTGATTTTGATTTTGATTTTGATTTTGATTTTGATTTTGATTTTGATTTTGATTTTGATTTTGATTTTGATTTTGATTTTGATTTTGATTTTGATTTTGATTTTGATTTTGATTTTGATTTTGATTTTGATTTTGATTTTGATTTTGATTTTGATTTTGATTTTGATTTTGATTTTGATTTTGATTTAGATTTTTATTTCGCTTTTGCTTTTGCATTAGCTGTAGCTTTTTCTTTTGCATTTGGTTTTGCTTTGGCTTGCTTTCGCTTTTGCTTTTGTGTTGTACTGTAACATTGACCTTAGCGTCAAGTAATACATCCATGAGTTAGGTAAGTTCATGACGCCATTATTTTTTTTTTTATTTTAATCATGCGGCCGAAAACCTCTGTTTTAATGTCGTTCCATAAAATTTACTGTAATGCCAATAGTCATGTAGCTATAACTCCATGCAACGTTTTTTCATTTCTGTTGCATTTTTAGTGCATTAAGTGGTTTCCTCGAAGGTATCGGGGTGCCAAATATTTCTTTTTGAATTTTCGTTATATGGTCAAAAGATAATCCTTGCAGTCGTTGAAGAAAATTGAGCGTAGCACTACTACTGAGCGAGTAATAATTCCATGCAACAGTTTCGCATTTTTGTTACATAAGCTACTATCTCCAAGACCTGACGAGGTCGCAATTTATTTTAATATTTTCAGACAAGTACAAATTCTTCATTTAAGTTTCATGAAATTTACCACAGGGCATATACTCAGGGAGTAAAAATTCCATGCAACAACGCCGCATTGTTGCATTTTAGATCTGATTGAAGCTCTCTCTTCGGTCCCATCATGTCATGAATTTTTCGTTTATGTTTGTAATGATGGCTAAGGACCAACGAGCTTTTATTGGCGTATGAAATTTTTAACCATAGCACATTTACTTAACGAGTAATAATGCAATGCAATAAATTTTAGTGACGTTGTTAAGGCAGCTCCATTCACGTCCCGATGACGTCTTTAATTTTATTGTTTATTTTTTATATTCACAAACATATTCATATTCATATAATTCAACATTAATACTCAGCGAGTAACAATGTCATGCAACGCCGATGCATTTTAGAACAATGATGCTTTTTGAACTGTTTTGGAAAACTGCGCGGTAAATCGTAATGTTGTTACGTCATAAAGCCAAATTTAACTTATCAAATAATTGAAATTCACTTCTTATTGTTCAAATGTAAATACCTATATAATTTATGTTGCTCATTAGGATATATTTAGCTGAATTCTGGTTTTTTCTTGAAACTGGACTTAAATAAAATTAAACCTAGTGAACATTTTATTTAGCTTTGGATGCATATTTTCACCTGTTGAGGTGACTTATGACATTCCTATCAATGGCATTGTAAGCATACATTTATTTCAAATCGCAAAACCATTTTCTTATGATGTTTGCTGGAATATATTTTATAGGGAATATAACATTTCCACCTCTCTGAGGGTCGAGCACTGATGCAAGGTCGAATGATTTCTAGGAACTGTTATGGAAAGGTTCGAGAGAGAGAGAGAGCTTGCCAAGACCAATCGCGGGGCAAACTCGTATCCTTGGTGCATTTTAACCTTTCGGCGAACGTGTTTAGTGACCGTCTGGTACCGTCTAAAACAAATTTATGTTCACTGCCACTATAAATTTTTCCACCCTCCAAACTAGAGTCTTACATATTCTTAGCAGTAACACAATGCTTTTATGCATTTATACAATACATCTATAAAAAAAAAATTAGTAATTTTTTATTAACAAAAGTTGTTTTCTATTGTTTTATTAAAAGCTTTTGTGTGAAGGTGAAATGAGTAAGAAAATATAAATAACACATAACAAAAGTCCGAAAAGTATGAGAAGCTGTAAAATCTTTTATGTGCTTGAAATAAAAAGCGAACAAAAAACAAACCAAATACACCTACAACAACAAAACCACCAACAATAACAAGAACTTTCAACCAATACAGACGCTTGTGACTTGGTCACGTGCAGCATTAATTGAAACTAGACGAGAGTAAGACGATGTGAATGACGCTTGTTGCTGTTGTTTATGTTGTTATTTTTCTTTGCTTGCAATGCAATTTGACAGCACAAAAATGGCAAAGAAAAGAGCTGCACATTGCTTAGAGTTACTTCCGGTCACAAGCTAACACACACATACACATACACTGACACTCTAGTTAGAACACCCTCACAATAGCTAAAAAATTATTTTTTCAACTTTAACAAAAACATTTGAGTTGCTGTTGGTTTTGTTAATAGATGAAGAGAGAGAGAGAGAGAGTACAAAACGGGTGATGTGCAAAAGGGGGGAAAAACAGAGAGTTCAAAAACAACCAGCTAAAAGTCATGACAGCACACGTGCTAGATGTCAATGCACCAACACAAGCACGCACAGTTACACACAGACTTTCGAATCATATAGCAACCATATTTCAAGGAATCACATAAAAGTGCATTTCCTCGTTTCCGTTTCCGTCTGTAAAGCTTATTTGTGCAACTGAGCTTTTTTTAACGGCATAAAGTAGCTGTTTTCGCCATATTGTGTGATTTTTATACAAATAAATGTTTCAAAAATAGAGACAGCCAGTTGGCAAAATTAATGTACTATTCTCTGTTATAATGTGTATATATCATCTGAATGAGTTAGTATGTGTGTGTCTGTGCTTATGTGAATGTGTACTGTCTCGTCTGTTAACATAACAATGCATTTCTGAGTGGCCACGTTCGTCTGACTGAATGCAATTGACTTAAACTTAACTTAAATCTATTTTTGAAACTTTCTCTAAACGCCTTAAGATATGCTTTTATTTTTCACAACATTATTAATTATTTATTAATAATTGTTAATTGTTAATTGTTTATTGTTAATTGTTAATTGTTAATTGTTAATTGTTAATTGTTAATTGTTAATTGTTAATTGTTAATTGTTAATTGTTAATTGTTAATTGTTAATTGTTAATTGTTAATTGTTAATTGTTAATTGTTAATTGTTAATTGTTAATTGTTAATTGTTAATTGTTAATTGTTAATTGTTAATTGTTAATTGTTAATTGTTAATTGTTAATTTTTCATTGTTAATTGTTAATTGTTAATTGTTAATTGTTAATTGTTAATTGTTAATTGTTAATTGTTAATTGTTAATTATTAATTGTTAATTGTTAATTGTTAATTGTTAATTGTTAATTGTTAATTGTTAATTGTTAATTGTTAATTGTTAATTATTAATTGTTAATTGTTAACTGTTAATTGTTAATTGTTAATTGTTAATTGTTAATTATTAATTGTTAATTGTTAATTGTTAATTGTTAATCGTTAATTGTTAATTGTTAATTGTTAATTGTTAATTGTTAATTGTTAATTGTTAATTATTAATTGTTAATTGTTTATTGTTAATTGTTAATTGTTAATTGTTAATTGTTAATTGTTAATTGTAAATTGTTAATTGTTAATTGTTAATTGTAAATTGTTAATTGTTAATTATTAATTGTTAATTGTTAATTGTTAATTGTTAATTGTTAATTGTTAATTGTTAATTGTTAATTGTTAATTGTTAATTGTTAATTGTTAATTGTTAATTGTTAATTGTTAATTGTTAATTGTTAATTGTTAATTGTTAATTGTTAATTGTTAATTGTTAATTATTAATTGTTAATTGTTAATTGTTAATTGTTAATTGTTAATTGTTAACTGTTAATTGTTAATTGTTAATTGTTAATTGTTAGTTGTTTATTGTTAATTGTTAGTTGTTAATTGTTAATTGTAAATTGTTAATTGTTAATTGTTAATTGTAAATTGTTAATTGTTAATTATTAATTGTTAATTGTTAATTGTTAATTGTTAATTGTTAATTGTTAATTGTTAATTGTTAATTGTTAATTGTTAATTGTTAATTGTTAATTGTTAATTGTTAATTGTTAATTGTTAATTGTTAATTATTAATTGTTAATTGTTAATTGTTAATTGTTAATTGTTAATTGTTAACTGTTAATTGTTAATTGTTAATTGTTAATTGTTAATTGTTAATTGTTAATTGTTAATTGTTAATTGTTAGTTGTTTATTGTTAATTGTTAGTTGTTAATTGTTAATTGTTAATTGTAAATTGTTAATTGTTAATTGTTAATTGTTAATTGTTAATTGTTAATTGTTAATTGTTAATGGTTAATTGTTAATTGTTAATTGTTGATTGTTAATTGTTAATTGTTAATTGTTAATTGTTAATTGTTAATTGTTAATTGTTAATTGTTTATTGTTTATTGTTAATTAATTGTTAATTGTTAATTATTAATTGTTGATTGTTGATTGATGATTTTTGATTGTGGATTGTTAATTAATATCATAGCTGAATCTATTTTTAGATATTTTTATATCACTAATGTCAGAATTTTTCTTTTTTTTATATTTATAATGTCAGAATTACTTGCTTAGTAATTTAACAATTTCCTAATCTGGTAACTCAGTGAAACCATAAAAATAATTCATAATTTATGGAAACAGTAAATATCAACAGCACAAAAAGCTTTAATACTAAAAATGAGCGTGTGTGTGTTTGTGTGTCGGTGGCAACACTCACAAACCAAGAACACTGAAAACAGCACAAATCTTCCAACAAAACATCTGCACACATTTACACCAGAAACACTTGCTCACACACAGAAACACACACGCACACACATTAAAGAAGAAATGCACAACGTTAACATGTGAAAATAAATGAAATTTGCGGTTATTTTTTGGCTTTGGTTTAACATTTATAAGGATTGTTAATCGTTAATTGTTAATTGTTAATTGTTAATTGTTAATTGTTAATTGTTAATTGTTAATTGTTAATTGTTAATTGTTAATTGTTAATTGTTAATTGTTAATTGTTAATTATTAATTGTTAATTGTTTATTGTTAATTGTTAATTGTTAATTGTTAATTGTTAATTGTTAATTGTTAATTGTTAATTGTAAATTGTTAATTGTTAATTGTTAATTGTTAATTGTTAATTGTTAATTATTAATTGTTAATTGTTAATTTTTAATTGGTTATTGTTAATTGTTAATTGTTAATTGTTAATTGTTAATTGTTAATTGTTAATTGTTAATTGTTAATTGTTAATTGTTAATTGTTAATTGTTAATTATTTATTGTTAATTGTTAATTGTTAATTGTTAATTGTTAATTGTTAATTGTTAATTGTTAATTGTTAATTGTTAATTGTTAATTGTTAATTGTTAATTGTTAATTGTTAATTGTTAATTGTTAATTTTTAATTATTAATTGTTAATTGTTAATTGTTAATTGTTAATTGTTAATTGTTAATTGTTAATTGTTAACTGTTAATTGTTAATTGTTAATTGTTAATTGTTAATTGTTAATTGTTAATTGTTAATTGTTAGTTGTTTATTGTTAATTGTTAGTTGTTAATTGTTAATTGTTAATTGTAAATTGTTAATTGTTAATTGTTAATTGTTAATTGTTAATTGTTAATTGTTAATTGTTAATTGTTAATTGTTAATTGTTAATTGTTAATTGTTAATTGTTAATTGTTAATTGTTGATTGTTAATTGTTAATTGTTAATTGTTAATTGTTAATTGTTAATTGTTAATTGTTAATTGTTTATTGTTTATTGTTAATTAATTGTTAATTGTTAATTATTAATTGTTGATTGTTGATTGATGATTTTTGATTGTGGATTGTTAATTAATATCATAGCTGAATCTATTTTTAGATATTTTTATATCACTAATGTCAGAATTTTTCTTTTTTTTATATTTATAATGTCAGAATTACTTGCTTAGTAATTTAACAATTTCCTAATCTGGTAACTCAGTGAAACCATAAAAATAATTCATAATTTATGGAAACAGTAAATATCAACAGCACAAAAAGCTTTAATACTAAAAATGAGCGTGTGTGTGTTTGTGTGTCGGTGGCAACACTCACAAACCAAGAACACTGAAAACAGCACAAATCTTCCAACAAAACATCTGCACACATTTACACCAGAAACACTTGCTCACACACAGAAACACACACGCACACACATTAAAGAACAAATGCACAACGTTAACATGTGAAAATAAATGAAATTTGCGGTTATTTTTTGGCTTTGGTTTAACATTTATAAGGATGCAGGATGCGTTACGTTATGCCAAAAAACGACCTAAAAAGAAAACCAGCTACATGTGGCAACGTCATGTTACGCCAACACCAGCGAGTTCACGATATGAACTAGTTATAGGACCAGCAGCAAAACATAGACGGAAGTGAAGGAGGACTTTTATGAGCACGACGGATGTTTGCGTGCATAACATTCAAGAAAACGTGACAAATGATGGCAGCATTTGTTGTTGGTATTAGTGTCGCTCTCTCTTTCTCCCTCTCTCGCTCTCTCGTTGTTATTGTTAATATTGCTGTTATTATGTTTCATATGCTGATTAAGGCATTTACACCATGAATGCTGATATGATATGAAAGTGTTGGTTTTGCTGTTTATGTTGCTGAGTAGGCGGGGATCTGCTTTTTCGAAGAGGACGTGTGAATGGAAAGTTACGGAGAATAATCAGTCTATGATTAGTTTGCGACAATTATACGGACAGATGTTGACGTTCTTCTAATTAACTTTAAAGAGTTACACCTGTATTCATAGTCGATTAATTATACGGTGTTACAAAATGAAAAAAATTCAAAAAACTTGGCTCGAGACATAGTACAGGTCTGGTTCTAGTTTATGTCTGGTTGAACATATGATATCTGCATACTTATTTTTTTTTAATATACCCTCAAAATCGGGACTTTTGGTAAAAAACTGATTCAAGGTAGGTTCATGTATAGTTTGTTATGTAACTCCGTTATATCTAAAATAATTTTAAAAATTTAAAAATTGATAGAAAGAAGAAGAATAGACTTTTAAACAGTATACAAGGTAATGAATTTGAAGTATTCATAATAAAACGCAAAAAATTTTCCTAAAAATATTTATTTGACCTTTTTCGTTCATTTATATATCCTTCTGGAATAAATTGCAAGACATCCATATGGAAGTGATTTGGAAACATTCCTCATTGTATCTTTTGGAAACTTATGGGAAGTTTAAAAATGATCTTGTTTCCAAATCGCTTTCTTAAAAATGTATGTGGAAACAGTAGCATTAGAAGTGATATGGAAGCATTCCTCATTGTATCTATTGGAAACTTATGGGAAGCTTTAAATTGATATTGTTTCCAAACTGCTTCTTGAGGAATGCATGTGGAAACTAATGCTTGTTTTGGGGCAATGTTAATTTAAATTTATTCACAATTTTAATCTTAAAGCTGTGTGATTTGCTCTATACAGAGCCGTTGTTGTTGTTGTTGGTTGTTGCCTTCTTTGTTCTTCATGTTGTCTTGTTGTCAACATGCTTGGCCTAGAGCTCGAAAAATTTGTTTTCAATATTTATTTACAATAATAAAATCTTGATTAATAAGGCGACCCCGGTAGTCAAGTAGATATCGTGTTTGACTACCATCCCATAGGTCCTGAGTTCGAATCCCGGCCAGGCTAACCATTTTTAGTTGTAACTTATTTGTTGCTATTTCCACGAGTGCCTTCTGAGCCTTGGCAACTATTTGTTTTCCAAATAATTTAACTTTGCTTTATTATCTATTTTCAATTTTTTTTTCTATATTTTTTTTCAAACTTTTAGCGATACAATATTCCAAACTTTTATAAATTTGGTCAAAGTCTAACCGAAAATTGAAATTTCCCCGCTGCTTAACTAACTTAAAATAATCTGTATGTATTTCTTACGCTTAAACTTAAAAGTAAAACTTTTTAATTGAATTTCAGCAACGGCCAGAGAGCGTTGCGTATGTCTGCTAAGTGTTCACTCTAAAGAAGTACGCAACAAAAATAACAAAAGTGAAAGTAATGCATAGATTGAGTTGCTCAGAACCGCTGAGAAAAGAAAAAAAAAAAAAAAAATAAGAGATAAATGAAATTGTTAGAACGTTGTTGTACCTGCAGCGGAATTTTAAAAGTATGAATCTGCGTTCAATGCTTAAGCGTTGTTTTCGCCTTAAGCGGCAAAATTTGGTGAAAATAGCAAAAAAACAAACCAAAATAATTTGATCAAAAGGCAGCCACAGTGAAGTGCCACGAGCGCTAAAGTGTTTAAATAATTTTCACCAAAAACGCTAAAAAATAGCAGCGTAGTCAATACTTTTCTGTAGTTAAAGAGTTAAAATTAATACGTTTTCGCGTACATTGTGATTTTTTTAATTTAACAGTTAATTTAAAAGTATCAGTGAAAATTGCCTTGAAGTTAAAACATATGGCAAACAATTTGGAGGGTAAAGCAAAAAATAAAGCATCGTTTACAGCCTAACTGTAGGCAATAATAATTAATTAAATTTAACTGTTAGAGCGAAAAGTTACTTCCTTCTGAGAAGAATAAAAAATCAGAATAGGAAGCGAAAATTTAAATCAAGGCAGATAGAGATAATCTCTTTAAAGTTAAAGATACGAGGATTTCCTTTTAAGTATTGAGTCTGCCAACGAACAAAAACAGTGGTTAATCAGAGAAAATTCTTTTTTTTTAACAAGATGATCAATACACCTTTGCATCCCTTTAAACTTATTTTTGATCACAAGGGTTCATTTTGAATTCAGTCAGTATCGATTGAGAATCTCGAATCCATTATTTAACTTTTTGAAAAATTTTAATATATTTTTGTTTTTGTTTAAATAAAAAAGGAGTTGGCTGTGTCGTGGACCCACCCGTAGGTTTTTACGTGACAATGTTTCCTTATCCTTGTTCTTATTTTTGTCCCTATCCTTTCTTTTGTTCTGAACCTTATCTTCATTCTAGCGTTATTTTCTTAATTGTCCAAGTAATTTTCCTACTTCATGTCCAAACTCTTGTTTTAATCCATGACCAAATTCTTGACTTAATCAAGGATTCCGAATCCCTTTCCTAGTTTTGAAAGGTGTGTCTTAATTTTTGGTTTCATTGTGTTATATAGTTGTTTGTGAGTTAGTGTTGGTTGCCCTGAAAAAAAAAACTGTTGAAGTCATAACTTTTATTTTCGTCTTTGTTCAGCTTTGTTGTTGTTGTAGTTGTGGTAGTTGTAGTTGTCGTTTGTTGTAGCTGTAGTTGTAGTTGTAGTTGTAGTTTTGAACAAAAAAAATTAATCGAAGATTAAGAAAAACTATTCGAGAAGAAAATAAAATAGACGACTGCTTTTTCGAAGGAAATAATTTCAAGTGAAAATTTTCTTCGGAATTTTCAATAAATATAAATATTGACAAGTAAAGCGAAACATCTGAAACAAATTAATTCAATATTTAGTTTTAGTTGTAGTTGTAGTTATAGTTGTAGTTGTAGCTGTAGTTGTAGTTGTAGCTGTATTTTTAGTTGTAGTTGTTGTATTTGTAGTTGTATTTGTAGTTATAGTTATAGTCTCAGCCAGCATTTTCAATCGTAGGCGACTCTTCCACGATCGGAGCGGGCGATTAAATAAATCGTCGACGATGTCGTATTCCGATCGCGGAAGTTCAGTACAACGGAAGAAACTGTGTCAACCCGGCGACTCTTCCATTCGAGTCGTCTACGATGCTCAAAAAAGAATCGTGTAAGATGCTTTTATTCCTTCTTCAAACGATCCTTGAATCAATCGCCTATTTGAGTCGTGTACGATGCTCGAAAAAGAATCGTGTAAGATGCTTTTATTCCTACTTCAAACAACCCTTGAATCATTCGCCTAATTGAGTCGTCTACGATGCTCAGGAAAGAATCGCTGAAGAGTCTTGAAACTATTGCCAAGACGATCTTTGATTTACCCCAAATGTTTCAAAATAAAATTGTTCTGTATTGTTCATTTTTTAATTGTAATATATGTATTTAGTTTAAACTCGTATAAATAAAATAAAAATAATTCAATTATTAATTAAAAAAAAAAAAACAAAATTCAGACATAGAAAAAATATATATAAAAAATAAATTATAGAGCTAAATCCCCCTAATTTTCTTCGTCATCCTTCTCGTCATCCTTCTTGGTCCGATCACCCTTCCTGAGTTGGTCACCAGCATGGACAAAATGTTGCTGCAGCTCTTTATTTATTCCTGCGTCGTCACCTTTAAATTTTGAGTGACATACATCTTAAAAAAGAAAAACAAATTAGGAAACTGTAAGAGCATGAAATAAAAAGTACTTACTTGCTATAATTCTTGGACACGTGTTCACTAGCTAACAACTGAGTTAATATGAAGCAAACATCAGTTGTTCTTTGTAAACTTTTCTAAACACAACGGTTAAATTCGCCAAACGATCGCGGGAATGCGTAAGCGGCGATTCCTAAACATAATGGTTAAATTCGCCAAACCATCGCGAGAATGCATAAGCGGCGATTTTAGAGTAACACAAGTACACGAATGGTCGTCAGAACGATTAAACGACGATTGTAGAGTAACAAAAAAAAAAAAAAACATTCGTCAATCAATCATCAGAATGAGTCGCATTCTTGCTTGTACTCTTTTAATGCTCGCCAAGATGCGTGAACGACGATTCACTCGTCCAAAAATCGACAACGACTCGCAATAGCATCATTTGGAAGAGCAATGTAAAATTCTACTTAACAATCGTCTTGACGATTAAAAATAGAATCGCGAAATGATCGCGATCGTCATACAATCTCCCAAATGCTAGCTGGGGTTGGAGATGTAGTTGTAGTTGTAGTTGTAGTTTTAGTTTTAGTTTTAGTTTTAGTTTTAGTTTTAGTTTGAGTTTTAGTTTTAGTTTTAGTTTTAGTTTTAGTTTTAGTTGTAGTTGTAGTTGTAGTTGTAGTTTTAGTTTTAGTTTTAGTTTTAGTTTTAGTTTAAGTTTTAGTTTTAGTTTTAGTTGTAGTTGTAGTTGTAGTTTTAGTTTTAGTTTTAGTTTTAGTTTAAGTTTTAGTTTTAGTTTTAGTTTTAGTTTTAGTTTTAGTTTTAGTTTTAGTTTTAGTTTTAGTTTTAGTTTTAGTTTTAGTTTTAGTTTTAGTTTTAGTTTTAGTTTTAGTTTTAGTTTTAGTTTTAGTTTTAGTTTTAGTTTTAGTTTTAGTTTTAGTTTTAGTTTTAGTTTTAGTTTTAGCTTAAGTTTTAGTTTTAGTTTTAGTTTAAGTTTTAGTTTTAGTTTTAGTCTTAGTCTTAGTTTTAGTTTTAGTTTTAGTTTTAGTTTAAGTTTTAGTATTAGTTTTAGTTTTAGTTTAAGTTTTAGTTTTAGTTTTAGTTTTAGTCTTAGTTTTAGTTTTAGTTTTAGTTTTAGTTTAAGTTTAAGTTTTAGTTTTAGTTTTAGTTTTAGTTTTAGTTTTAGTTTTAGTTTTAGTTTAAGTTTTAGTTTTAGTTTTAGTTTAAGTTTTAGTTTTTGTTTTAGTTTTAGTTTTAGTTTTAGTTTTAGTTTTAGTTGTAGTTTTAGTTTTAGTTTTAGTTTAAGTTTTAGTTTTAGTTTTAGTTTTAGTTTAAGTTTTAGTTTTAGTTTTAGTTTTAGTTTTAGTTTTAGTTTTAGCTTAAGTTTTAGTTTTAGTTTTAGTTTTAGTTTAAGTTTTAGTTTTAGTTTTAGTTTTAGTTTTAGTCTTAGTTTTCGTTTTCGTTTTCGTTTTCGTTTTCGTTTTCGTTTTCGTTTTCGTTTTCGTTTTCGTTTTCGTTTTCGTTTTCGTTTTCGTTTTCGTTTTCGTTTTCGTTTTCGTTTTCGTTTTCGTCTTAGTTTTAGTTTTAGTTTTAGTTTTAGTTTTAGTTTTAGTTTTAGTTTTAGTTTTAGTTTTAGTTTTAGTTTTAGTCTTAGTTTTAGTTTTAGTTTTAGTTTAAGTTTAAGTTTTAGTTTTAGTTTTAGTTTTAGTTTTAGTTTTAGTTTTAGTTTTAGTTTTAGTTTTAGTTTTAGTTTTAGTCTTAGTTTTAGTTATACTTGTATTTGTAGTTGTAGTTTTAGTTTAAGTTGTAGTTGTAGTTGTAGTTGTAGTTTTTGTTGTAGGGTCAACATTTTTATATTATTTTCCTTAAATTAAACAAAGTTACAAAGTATAGTTGAAAATCGCATTCCAATCGACTCAGCCATGTTGACTCAAAACAGACTCTATTTTGGATTTCGCTTGGCTGTGGGCCCGCTTAAAAAAATTCTTAAAATCTCAAATTCCGAATTTGGTTTTCTAAGCAATAAAACAATCTTAAGAACAAAATTTGCTCCAATTCGGAGATAGTTGGTCCAACTGATATTACTGCCTGAATAGAATGGCTGTGGTTGTAGGAGTGACTGTTGCTGTGTCTGTGTCTGACGGACGAGTCTGGCTAGCTATTTTGGATAAAACACCCAGAATGTTGTAGATTGCTTATGTCAAATTGCGGCATCGTTTCAGTTTGACTTAAACAAATTTTTATCAAAATTTTCTGTTTTGTGAAATCTGAAATATTGGTTAACTTTTTAATTTTTTTAAAAAGAAAAAAAAAACTAGCTATTTACTTTTTTTGTGTCGTCCATCTTTTTCAAATTTGAGTGAAATGTCAGTCAAGTAGCGGAACAAAAGTTGAAGTTGAGTCAATTCAAAAAGCAGACACAACTAGGAGCCACTTGAAAGCTACAGATTCTGTTCAAATTGAACGTATTCAGCAAATTTTAACCTTTGACAAGTCTTTCTACGCACTACAAGCTACATCATTCTGTTTAAGCAGTTACACTTCAATGTGAAATCGGCGATAATATTCTTATAGTCATATAATACTCCAAGTATAACTACAGTTTTTATGGAAATGTATGGGAATTCTATAAACAAGAGTTATGAAGATTAAACAGAATAGGATACTATGTATACAATAACTGAACAGTAGTACTACGCTTCAATAGAATATAAATTTAAGAAAGCCATCGAGGAGAAAGGCAAGGAAACCGGTCCAGGGTTATATAACTTTTCATGACAATATGCCCGTTTATAAAAGCCCCTAGTTGACCCACCTTACAGTTTAGACTAAGCCTTCAGTGAATATTGTTTGTTTCCAAACTTATGAAATGAGTTAAGGAAATTCAGATGATAATAAGGTCAAGGAAGCATTTTCGATCCATTTTAGTACTAAAGACAAACATTATTTTTTGATCAAAATGAAAAAAAAAAAATAAAGTTATGTTTATTATATTATTGCATATAGACCTATTTTATTTTGCGAACTTTGGGACCTATTCGTCTAACGACTTTTATTCATATTCCATGAGAATTATGCAAACTTATCCTTAGGGCTCTAAGTCTAACTGTCTTCTACTCCAACTCCGCCTGTTTTCACGAGCAGCCTGTCCAAAGCCAGGATAAAGGAGGATGGTTGCAGATATAAGGGGGTTTTCTAATCCTTTTGACCTTTATATCTGTGTAAAAAGAAAAAGGCCCACCTTGAGCCTGCTGTGTGTCACGGCTTAATCTTGGAGTAGGTTGGACTATATGCACATAGCAATAGTGGCGTTAATACCTATGAATGCAGTAGCAAAAGCAACAAATAATTTGTTAGCACGGGAATAGTCATCCACATAGAGTAGCCGTTGATATATCATCGACCTCAGTTGGAGCGTAAAATTAGTGTTTAACACTAGAAAATGCCTGTATCTTCGGATATAGGTGAACTTGTTGAGACGTTACCCTAGTTTTCACATTAAGTTGTGCTTACGACGGTACGTTCGAAATTACGCAAATTAGTTACTTGTTAATGAAATGCGTTACGGAGGAGGAGTAGTATAATAACAGTACGTTGTACTGGTTATACTAAAGAGGTAAATTTATTTTGCCTAGTCAAGTACAATTTAGTGACAGGACGTCACAGTCAAATATAAGTATTAGAGGAATACTTAATTTACCAGCTGATAAGTTGGTGATGTTGATATGGTTATTCATTGTGGAACCTTTTGCCAGGGTGACTATTGTGGGCTGGCCCTTCGGGGAGTTTCGTGCTGGCTGTGGTAGTTCAATGTCGCGAACAAGACCTATGGTGGTCTGGCGTGGAGTTGCGTTTGTTTACAACCGGGTGGCAATTCCTCAAATTGTCAGAGATTTTAGATGGGTCTCGTTTTTAACCGATAATTGTGGATGGTGATAACACTAGCCGTCCATGATTGGTACTGTTGCGTTCCAATACTGGTAACTATCCATACAGTATATTTATTAATTTAAATATACAACTTAAGTGTGGTGTGTATCCGGTATTGAAACTACTATAATGGGGCGTTGGTCGCGTCTGGATTCATGGAGGTAAAACACAGGAAATTCATTTTCTGGGTATCATTTCCATGAACCACGACTCCTCGTGTCAAGGGGCACCGTGGAATTAAGCCCATACGGCAGGTGTCTACGTAAACCACTGAAGGATCTCTGTCTTCTACTCCGACGCAATGTTTCGGTCCCATGCTATGGAGCAAAGTGGAATTAAGCCTATACGGCAGGTGTACACGTAAATAGGAACTTCTGTTTACTACTCCAACTCCGCCTGTTTTCACATTGCCATTGTGCGCATTGCCAGGATAAAGGAGGATGGTCGCAAGTAACGGTCTAACCCTATCCTGTGTAAATTTGGGAAATCTGGGAAGGGACTACCCAGATCCTGGAGTTGGTCGCTCAATCTGGGAAGTACGTTCTACAGTTGACAAGATCAACGGTAGCGTTACGCCTACAAAATAAAAGAAATTATCCTAAAAATTCGTTACCACGGGTATATTATTTATTTCGGCAGACACATTATTGCAATTTCTGCTGGTATATTTACATGTCTTATGGATTTCGTTCAAGGTTGGCAGTTTTACTGCAAATTGGTGTTTTGCTAGAGTGCATAAAAGGAATAGCCGCCGAAAGATGTTATCGACCTAGTGAGGATGATGGATGCGACAGAATTAAATAGCGATCTATAGTACTTTTTGAGTGTTGTGCCCCCAACGAACGAAATGGTCGCTAAAGTACTTTTGGAGCACCGAGTGAAGAGGATGCGAAGAGACGAAATAGCTGGACTTCGTAGTTTCAGAGTATGTAATGGTACTCTGGGGCGAAAAGCTGGCTAGAGTACTTTTGGAGCGTCAGGGGTCACGAAGAAATTAAAGTTTAATTCCGAGAAATTTTGGAGTGTCAGCAAATTGGGTGTTTCTGAGGTGAAAAGTCCACCTTGGTAATTTCGGAGTACCAGAGTTGTGTGGGATGGCTGATGACTGGTTTCTCAAAATTGAAGATGGTGAAGATGTAACAGTGGTGACCTTGTGTCATACACAGTCATGTTTGATATGTAATATGTGTCAGTGTGTTTGAGTGCCAGTGTGTTTGAGTGCCAGCCATCGTAGGGCTGGCCCTTCGGGGAATATCGTGCTAGTTGTGGTAGTCGTGGCAATGTGATAATGTCGCGAGCAGACCTATATTGGTCAGCGTGGAGTTGGGTAATTGTACAATCGGATAGCAATGCCCAAATATTGTCAGAGATATTAGATGGGCCTCGATTTCCACCAATAAATGTGGATAGTGACCTAACTAATCATCCATAATTGGTGCTGTTACGTTCCAATATTGGTTACTATCCATATAGTATATTTATTAATTTAAATATACACTTAAGTATGGTGTGTAACCGGTGCTGAAACTACTATGACAGGGCATTGGTCGCGTCTGGAGAAATGGAAGTGACACCCAAGAAATGGTTGGATGGACGTTGATGTGAGTCATTATCATGGTATTGACGTCCGGAAGAACATTCTGAACGAAATCCATGAACGACGACTCCTTGCCAAGAGGCAATATAGAATTAACCCGTACAGACATGTGTCTACGCAGAACACTAAAAGGCTTCTGTCCACTACTCCAAGCCATTTTATTTTGAGTTACTAAAAAGAATAAAAAAACTACAATTCGTCCGAACAAAAATGGTAAATATTTGAGTGCATGTTTCAGACGATTTATTAAATTTTCCACAAAGACAAGCTGTGAACAACAGAAGCGATGCAAAAATAGAAATATCTAGAATATTTTGTTTATTTTCGCTTTCAACAGACAACAAAGCAAAGAACTAAAGCAAATACTCGGTAAAGTGGTGTTTATTTGAAAGCTATGTGGTCAAGTTTAATACGGTACTGCTTACGCTCACGTCTCGTGTAGCGGACACTGGATAAGCGCCTTAAGCTATGCAACATTTTTTAATTACAACACATCCCGTATTAAAGTGCATGCAACTTGAATAAGTTGTTAAAAAAAAAAATCAGATAGAAGTCTAGATTGTTCTCGAAGAAATAGAGAAAATGTAAAAAGGAGAAAATGAAACTTGTTGAAAATGTATACGAGCACAAATGCCAGTTGAATAAGTAATAATAAGGAAAAGAATTTAAAATTTAATATTGTATTTGTATTTATTAAATACTAGCGATACCCGGTGCGCGTTGCTACACTCGGCTAGTATATTGAAAAATAATAAGTAAATTCAAAACTGTTATGTGTCCCTTAGTCTGAAACCACGCTCATGGTCCACTGCCCGTTAAAGTTTCCCAGTAGTATGACATCACTCTCAGGTGGCAATTCCTGTATGAGTTTTAATGTTCTGTGACGTTTACTTCCATAGCTATTTTGTATCGAAAATCGGGCCAGACCCTATTTTCCAATGCCCGTGCCAGTTTTCCAGTAAAAATAACCTGCCCAATTAGTAACTTTATACTGAGTTTCAGTGCTATGCGACATTTACTTCCCAAGCTATTCGATATCAAAAACTGTGCTTGTGTGAGGGGAGCCACAATGTCTTGTCCAATGTCCGCCCTAGTTTTCTATTAGAAAGACATAACCAAGTTGTAACTATTTTCTGGGTTTGTATGGGCGGAGTCACACCCCATTTTCCAATGCCCGTCACGATTTTCTAGTAGATGGATACCAAGTGGCAACTTCATATTGAATTTTATTGTTATGCGGCATTTAGTTCCAAAGTTATTCAATACCATAAATTTGAATTGTATGGGCAGTGGCAAGCCCCTTGCCCAATGTTCACTCAATGTTACCAGTAAAAGATCACAATTAAATAGTACGTTCTTACCGAATTAAATTGATAAGTGGCTTATAGTTCGACGGTTATACCGTAAATTTGGGTAAGTGGTGCGGGAAAAGTGGTAAAAATAAATTTTAACCAGGTGAACGGAATGTGGAAATTGTATTCAAATAATGGATTCCTATGCTGTGTGACATATAATTCCAAAAATATTCGATATCGTAGATTTGGATTGTATAGGAGGTACCTGGTACTACGCCCCCTTGTCCCCACAATTGAGAATTTTTCGACTTTTCTTTTTTCCTAAACCTTAGCAATTACGAACAAGCCCGCAGAAGGAAGTATCCAATTTGGTCCTGTCGTTTTCAAGTTTTAAGCATCCGAACAAACCACGATTCATTTTTATGTATTAAGATTTTGTCCACAATGGCAGGCACTTTAAAATGTGAAACGTTTAATTTATGAATCGATAAGGTTTTGGCGTGACAACGCTACGTTTTTTAAAAATGCAACGGCGTTGCATGAAATTGTAACTAGTTGAATATAACTAGTGCAACAAAGTCATACGGTAAATTTTCGAAGAAATTTGTAACGAAAGCTCCGAACAATGAACTCCATTGACTGTAACGGTTCTTGTGTCATCATTTTCGAGAAGTACCGCCTTAAGACGCTTCCAGCCCACAATTCGCACCAAACAGCCACTGGTTGTGAGTGCATTTCTAGCTACGGTACTGATTGGGGCTTTAAAGTGTCCTTAGACCAATTTCTAACGTCTTTATTGTTTTGTATTGACACATTTTAGTGGGACTTCAGCTAAGACGTTGATTTATACTCAAAGTGACTTAAATATTCGATTTTCAGATGTTTACATTTTTTTGTTATCTCTGTTTTTATTTTTTTTTTTTTTTATTTTTACAACATAAGAACCATAATATATCAAGACCATTGAATTCATCAACTCCTTACTTAGTTACTTAGTTACTTACTCATCAATTCCTTACTTATCGCTCTGGTTTCTTTAGGAATTTAAAGTATAGCATTTGCCTCCTCAATGGAGTTTTCATCTCTGTCAGATGAATAAAATATTAAAAAAAAAAAAACTAAGTTAAAATCACATTAAATTTTTTCTTATTTGATTCAGTCTTATAATATTTATGCCAACTTTTAATGAATGATCCTTAGAATCTTGAAAATTATAAATTCAAATATATAACTGTGCTATCATTATAGCCGCATGACAAAGAGAATAAATAAATTGATATCGAAATAAGAAAATCGGATTTATAAGCAACTTTCTAAGCAACGAAACCAAACAGCAGAAGTTTCTTCAACTTAGGTAAGATTATGACTTTCTATTCTGCAAAAGATACCGTAAAATCAGCTTAAGCTATATGGACAAAAAAAAAATAAAATAATTTTATAATAAAATAATGTTGAAAATGTTGACAAAGTTGTTGATGATGATGCTGAATGTTGAAGAGGGAGCGGAAAGTTTCTTCAGCTTCCGTGAAAGAAAAATTAAAAAAAGAAAAAACTACCACGACTTCACTTAAGCTGAAAGGAAATCAGAACAGGAAAAGCTTAGAAGGACATTGAAAAACTTGTTTATAAACAAATAATAGACAGAGCGTTTACAAGAAAGAGATAGATTGACAACAAAATATTCAGAGATGAGGAAAGAGAGCTCAAAACAGTTTATTTCAAAACTAGGACAACGAGTCAAGAATGCGTTTGAGTGCAAGCGAGAAAGATTGAGTGTGACGAAACATAAATTCCTATCACAAAGATTTTCTACACATTATATAAATTGTTCAACTAAAGTTTGTTGACAAAATAAAGTAGAACAACAACTTAAAAGTGGCACAGTTTTCACAAAATTCGTTGAGTAGCTGCAGTTGGAAAATAAGATAGTCTATTCAATTGAAGAAGATACAGAATTTTGACATTTTAACGACAACGATTTAAGTTATTTTTTCTTTTAAATTTTAAAATGTTAAATGTTAATTGTAAAATTTTAAATGTTAAATGTTTAATGTTAAATGTTAAATGTTAACTGTTAAATGTTAAATGTTAAATGTTAAATGTGAAATGTTAAATGTTAAATGTTAAATGTTAAATGTTAAATGTTAAATGTTAAATGTTAAATGTTAAATGTTAAATGTTAAATGTTAAATGTTAAATGTTAAATGTTAAATGTTAAATGTTAAATGTTAAATGTTAAATGTTAAATGTTAAATGTTAAATGTTAAATGTTAAATAATAAATGTTAAATAATAAAAAAATAATTGTTAAATGTTTAATGTTAAGTGTTAAATGTTATATGTTAAATTTTAAGTGTTAAATGTTAAAAGTTAAATGTTACATATTAAATCGTAAATATTAAATGTTTAATGTAAAATGTAAAATATTAAATGTTAAATTTTAAATGTTAAATATTAAATGTTACATGGTAAATGTTAAATGTTAAATGTTACGTTTTACATATTAAATGTTAAATGTTAAATGTTAAATGCCAAATGCCAAATGCTTAATGTAAAATGTTAAATGCTAAATGTTAAATGTTACGTTTTACATGTTAAATGTTAAATGTTAAATGTTAAATGTTAAATGTTAAATGTTAAATGTTAAATGTTAAATGTTAAATGTTAAATCTTATATGTTAAATGTTAAATGTTAAATGTTAAATGTTAAACTTTAAATGTAAAATATTAAATGTTAAATGTTAAATGTTAAATGTTTTATGTTAAATGTTAAATGTAATATATTAAATGTTAAATGTTAAATGTTAAGTGTTATCTGTTAATTTAAATGTTAAATGTTAAATTTTATATGTAAAATGTTAAATGTTAAATGTTTTATGTTAAATGTTAAATGTTATATGTTAAATGTTAAATGTGAGATTTTAAATTTTAAATTTTAAATGTTTAATGTTAGATGTTAAATGTTAAATGTTAAATGTTAAATGTTAAATGTTAAATGTTAAATGTTAAATGTTAAATGTTAAATGTAAATGTTAACTGTTAAATGTTAAATATTTAATGTTAAATGTTAAATGTTAAATGTTAAATGTAAAATGTTAAATGTTAAATGTTAAATGTTAAATGTTAAATGCCAAATGCTAAATGTTAAATGTTAAATGTTAAATGTTAAATGTTACGTTTTACATGTTAAATGTTAAATGTTAAATGTTAAATGTTAAATGTTACATGTTAAATGTTAAATGTTAAATGTTAAATTTTAAATGTTAAATGTTAAATGTTAAATGTTAGATGTTAAATGTTAAATGTTAAATGTTAAATGTTAAATGTAAAATGTTAGATGCTTAATGTTAAATGTTAAATGTAAAATTTTAAATGTAAAATGTTAAATGTTTAATGTTTAATGTTTAATGTTAAATGTTAAATGTTAAATGTTAAATGTTAAATGTTAAATGTTAAATGTTAAATGTTAAATGTTAAATGTTAAATGCTAAATGTTAAATGTAAATGTTAAATGTTAAATATTTAATGTTAAATGTTAAATGTTAAATGTTAAATGTTAGATGTTAAATGTTAAATGTTAAATGTTAAATATTAAATGTTAAATGTTAAATGTTAAATGTTAAATGTTAAATGTTAAATGTTAAATAATAAATGTTAAATAATAAAAAATAATTGTTAAATGTTTAATGTTAAGTGTTAAATGTTATATGTTAAATTTTAAGTGTTAAATGTTAAAAGTTAAATGTTACATATTAAATCGTAAATATTAAATGTTTAATGTAAAATGTAAAATATTATATGTTAAATTTTAAATGTTAAATATTAAATGTTACATGGTAAATGTTAAATGTTAAATGTTACGTTTTACATGTTAAATGTTAAATGTTAAATGCCAAATGCTTAATGTTAAATGTTAAATGCTAAATGTTAAATGTTACGTTTTACATGTTAAATGTTAAATGTTAAATGTTAAATGTTAAATGTTAAATGTTAAATGTTAAATGTTAAATGGTAAATGTTAAATGTTACGTTTTACATGTTAAATGTTAAATGTTAAATGTTAAATGTTAAATGTTAAATGTTAAATTTTAAATGTTAAATGTTAAATTTTAAATGTTAAATTTTAAATGTTAAATTTTAAATGTTAAATGTTAAATGTTAAATGTTAAATGTTAAATGCTAAATGTTAAATGCTACATGTTAAATGTTAAATGTTAAATGAGAAATGTGAAATGTTAAATGTTAAATGTTAAATAATTAATGTTAAATGTTAAATTAAATGTTAAATGTAAAATGTTAAATGTTAAATGTTAAATGTTAAATGTTAAATGTTAAATGTTAAATATTAAATGTTAAATGTTACATGTTAAATGTTAAATGTTTAATGTTAAATGTTAAATGTTGAATGTTAAATGTTAAATGTTAAATGTTAAATGTTAAATGTTAAATGTTAAATGTTAAATGTTAAATGTTAAATATTAAATGTTAAATGTTACATGTTAAATGTTAAATGTTAAATGTTAAATGTTAAATTTTGAATGTTAAATGTTTAATGTTACATGTTAAATGTTAAATGTTATATGTTAAATGTTAAATGTTAAATGTGAAATGTTAAATGTTAAATGTTAGATGTTAAATGTTAAATGTTAAATGTTAAATAATAAAAAATAATTGTTAAATGTTTAATGTTAAGTGTTAAATGTTATATGTTAAATGTTAAATGTTAAAAGTTAAATGTTACATATTAAATCGTAAATATTAAATGTTTAATGTAGAATGTAAAATATTAAATGTTAAAGGTTACATGTTAAATGTTAAATGTTAAATGTTACATTTTACATGTTAAATGTTAAATGTTAAATGTTAAATGCTTAATGCTTAATGTTAAATGTTAAATGTTAAATGTTAAATGTTAAATGTTAAATATTAAATGTTAATTGTTAATTGTTAAATGTTAAATGTTAAATGTGAAATGTTAAATGTGAAATGTTAAATGTGAAGTGTTATCTGTTAATTTAAATGTTTAGTGATTTCCAATCCGCGTACGTCGAGAAAGCTTTTCAAACTTAAGCCTTGCGACCAATGAAAAATTACGTTGTTTCTCATTTAATGTCCAATTTTCTTCAATCTATGCACCAAAATTTTCTTAAATTTCTCCTTATAACTTTTAAGCCTGAATTGAAGAAATCTCGTTTTCTTCTCTTTTCAACTCTTTGGTCTCTCCCGCTCAAACCAGCCAAGAAATGGCCTAAAAACATGTTCAGATGTCTTTGTCCTGATTTTTTTGTCCTTGCAAGAAAGAAATTCCTTTAGTTTTTATATAAACTTTATTAACTTCGTGCAACATTTTCCAGGGTATTTATAAACAAGGAACTAAACTTTGCACTAGGCGTGCATTTCGTCGGTAGGGTTAAGGACTGGGTTCAGGTTTTTCAACATTCTTTGAGATACCATGCAATACGTTTTTGTTAACAAAAGTTCAGTAGAACTTTTTTTGTTTGGTTCCTCGAATTTTCCGCATGTCTGTCGGTTCGTTTGTCTGCTCTGTGATAATGCAAGTGGAAAATATATTTTTCGTTAAGAGATAATTTTTCTTGCTCCGAAAGAGTTGGACAGCAGCATCACAGCATAAACAAACGCAATGCCGTTAAGGATAATAGCAACAACAGCAACAACAGCAACGGCAAAGGACAATGACTACAAAAGTTGTCTAAGTTCTTGCCTGATATATTTTTAAGTCAGGTTAATTTTTTTTATCAAGTCTCTGGTTTATTCGGCAGAGTGTGTCTGCTGTCAACGCCAGAGTGTGAAGCAATTAGAGGTCATTTCAAGGAGAAAGAACAATGCATCTGGCAAGCAAGCGATCCAGAAGTAATGTACAATTTTAAAGAGACTGAGATGAAATATGTATATGATATACTCGTAAATAAAATGATAAATTTACAGAAATTTTTGGTGCAAATTAAGTGATAAATGAGATAATAATAAAAGATGAAGTAATGAATGAAATACAAAATGTGAAAAATTTCTTGTGTTGAATTATGAATTATTAGTTGTGAGTTATGAATTATGAATTGTGAATTGTGAATTATGAATTATGAATTTGAATTTGAATTATGAATTATGAATTATGAATTATGAATTATGAATTATGAATTACGAATTACGAATTATATATTATGAATTATGAATTATGAATTATGAATTAGAAGTATGAATTATGAATTAGGAATTATGGATTTCGTATTATAAATTATAAATAATGAAGTATGAATTATGAATTATTAATTATGAATTATGAATTATGAATTATAAATTATGAATTAGGAATTACAAATTATGAATTATGAATTATGAATTATGAACTATGAATTATGAATTGTGAATTGTGAATTATGAATTATGAATTATGAATTATTAATTATGAATTATGAATTATGACGTATGAATTATGAATTATGAATTATGAATTATGAATTACGAATTACGAATTACGAATTACGAATTGCGAATTATGAATTATGAATTATGAATTATGAACTATGAACTATGAACTATGAATTATAAATTATAAAGTATGAATTATAAATTATGAGTTATGAATAATGAATTACGGATTACGAATTATGAATTATGAATTATGAATTATAAATCACCAATTTAGATTTGTGAATTATGGATTTTTATAAATATTTCTGCTCTAAAAATATGTTATAAAATTTTATTTCATTCAAATCTGTTCTGACGATGAAAGTCAACAAATCGTTTTTAAAAAATATCGCCAATATTTATGGGAAAAAATCAAACAATGTATATGTTTTCCATATAATTTCAAGAATTTATTTGTTTGCATAATTTTCACTCTCTATGCACTGTTCGACAAATTTCACCATAAAAAACTCACCATTTTATGTCTCGGAGACATATCAAAACTGTTATACAGTGTGGACCCCTCAAAAGGGTGGTGTTAAAATATTTGTGGTGTTAATATTTTACTTTCCCCTTTTCTCACAAATTCAACATACTCAACTCTATATTCTCCATTACCCTGGAGTATCCTTAGAGCACCCACCAAGCGTGTTTAATTTCGATTCAACATATATTTATTGTTGTGTTACAGCTAGGCGGCATTTTCAGTTAAGCAACAGCGGCTGGCAGAATTTTCCACCTTACCAACCCCCTTACCACCACCTTCCCTTCAACCTCGTGCGGGTCTTTAGTATGCCATTGAGAAATCTCGCCTCACTTAATTTTGATTTTATATCCCTTAAGGTAGGTTTTCACACGATTAACGTGGATTTGAAAATATGTCGTTGTCATTGTAGCAGCAATATTTGTGAATATGACTGTTCAAGCCAGTTGAGTGTGTGTATTTATGAATTTCTGTGTTTATAAATGTGTGTTTGGGTTTTAGAGACGCGTTTTGTGCGTTCTGTAATTATCCATTCATACACAATTGTATGAAGTAAGTAAACAAGGACATTTTGACAGGTGAGCAAGTTTCTATTGCCCACCCCCGGTCTCTCCCTCCCACGGTTTTCCATTCAATTCGATGGTATTCAAAGTGTTTCTGAACCAGCAATGACCGGCAATTGTCGCCGCCAATTGTGTTGCTCACCTTGCGTACCAACTCTTGAAGGTGTATCCAATCGTTGACCTGTCACACCGCACAGAGCCAGCTAACATTGTTGTTTATCGGTGTAATCAAAATTTCTGTGATTAATCACGGTTCAATTATGAAGACAAATTTTTCGCTTTATTACTATTTAGTAGGGTCTTTGATTGAATATTCTGGTTGCTTTTCTTTTTCTTCTACGTTTTGTAGGTTGTATAACGGTCGGGCAGTGTGTGGGAGTGGGTCGTGGGAAGTGGCTTGGTAATTGATTGAAATGTGCCCAAAGAAGATTTGTCTGTAAACGTGAAAATTAATAAAATTGTATTTAACGAATATAAGAATAAGAAGTTAAGGTCACTGAAAAATGTTCGCATAAATTATAGAGACTTGTATTTTGTTGTGGTTAGAGAAGTTATCGATTAATTAATAAAATATTTATTTATTTTGCTGACCCTGTTTTTCGGGGTCGGTATCAGTAAAACTAATTGAAAAGGTCTGTGGAAAGGTTTGTTTGTTCAGGTTGTCTAAAAAAAATATAAATATATCCCGGTGAATAAGAAATTGTAGCGCTTACGTGTTATCAACGTTTATTTTCTACATATCATGAAAGTCGGTGCCTTAACCCTGTAGACCCATGACTAAAATCAATTTATTTTCACAATATAATGACCCAATGCCATCAATAAGAGATGCAAGACGCCGAACCGATTTCGCCAAGGACGTTCGACCGAAAATATCGACGTAGTGGAGGAAATTAGAGGTTGTGTTAAAAACGTCCCAAGCACCTCAATTCGCCATCCTGCTCAAGAAATCGACCTCTTCGCGTTTACCCTGCATAGAGTATTGGCAAAAGAATTTGGGCTGCTTGCATATAAGGTCCAATTGACCCAAGAACTGCAGTCATACTTCCTCTAGGGTCTTGCCCTCTTCCATAGGGTCTTGGAAAACATGAATGGTGATTTTTGCAAAAAATCGTGTTTGTTGGCAAAGCTTATTTTTACATTGTTGGCCACGTTAATAAGCAAAATTGGCCTTTTTGCGGATCCAAAAACCCGTGAATAAGGGGGGGAGGTGCCAATGCCCTCACAACGAGTAACTGTGTATGTAGTGCGGATTATGAGCCGGAGGCGTTATAGGGACGTACTTTTCCGAAAATGACGAAGTTACAGTTTATGGAGTTAATGGACTTATTGGAGGAGCAACAAAGACATGATAAGCCATTTTTTGTGGTTGGAGATGGAGTATGCGGACCCAGATGACCTGTAATTTCAACAGGATTGTACTGTGTGCCACACACAAAACGCGAAACAATCGAGTTATTGCGCGCGAAGTTCCCTAATCGAGTCATTTTTCGTTTTGGAGTCTCAAATTGGCCACTAAGATCTTGAGATTTAACACCGTTAGACTTCTTCCTTTTAGAGTGATGTTAAGACCTTACGTCTATGTGGTTAACTATCCGCAAATAATTCCAACTATCAAAACGAAGATTCAAGTAATATTTCCAACTATGGAAATAGATTTCCAACTATGCGAAGTCGTGATCGAAAATTTCGAAAAATGGTTTAACGTCTACAAGCTAAGCCGGGATGGCCATTTGAAAGATGTTGTGTTTTCCTCTATGTAACTATTCTATTATCCCATAAAAATATAAAAGACGTCCACAGAATTGTACGTTTTATTCAAAAAACACATTTTTTTCAGCTTTGAACCAAGGATTTCAGGAGTAATACCTTTTAAATCAACTCTCCCTTGAATCGAAAATGCGCTGATAGATTACCAGAAAGGAAGGGGGGCAATCAATTGAAATATGTGTAGGATGTTCTAAGCGTGGTAGAAAACCGTAGAAATAAGTGACACACTTTGGATAAACACAGGTGACTAAACTTGGATTGTAGGCGAATAGGTTTATTGCACTAAATTTTTAAAACGGTATAATATTGGTAGGACATCCTTCATTATCAAGTTTGGTTAAAAAAAAACACAAGCCAAACCCTGAAAAAAGTTTGGTCAATTAAGAAAATTCAATTGAGAAAATCTTCTGTCAGCTTGGATTCGAACCTCGGACCTCGAATACCGTAAAATTTGTGTCAAACGATCCATGCACTTTTACGCGTTCGTTTACGACCGTCACAACTTAACTGCTTTTAATATGGTTCTTAGCACTAAATTTTCAAACTAAACGAGCTGTTTCAACGGAGTGCGACACGCCTATTCATGAAAAAGTGGGGCAATATGGCGCAATATATTCAAAAAGATATAATTTTGGTTTTGAGCAAGCTGCTTAAGGATAAATAGTACCTTTGTAATTGTTTAAAGAAATTGATTTGAAAAGACCACATAAAGGAAAGGGGATGGTGTGAATAGCTGTCATATGATATATATATAGTATATAAATAAAATAAATTGGCCATTTCAGTCCTTCAAAGGACTTTGGTCGAGATTCTTATGATCAAATGATCGAGAACGGGATCTACAAGTCGTATGCCAACTCCGAACGGCTATTGTGTATGTTCTCAAGAAGCTTTTCATGGCAATATTAACTCTCTGAGGTTTGCCATTGTCTGCAGAGAGGTGACAAGCGATCAGAAAAATTAATATCTATTGAACAAATTTTCTGACTCAGCTGGGGTTCGAACCTGGGCTCGCATTGGCATCGAGTGATCTACAACCTGTTTAACGCACTCGGCCAAGGCCGCCACTGATGATGTAGTATGGTGAGTATAATATGGTGGAAATGGTATGATGGGAGTGGTGTGTTAGTTAAGGTGTGATAGGGTTAGTATATGATGGATGGTATGTTGGGTATTGCACGATCGGTATGATGTGAAGGGTTCGATATGGGCTTGCTATGCTGAGTATGGTGGTATGGTATGATGGGAATGGAATGATAGGTATGGTGTGATGGTAATGATATGAAGGGTACGGAATGATAGGTATCGTGTGATAGTTATAATATGATGGGTACAGTGCGATGGAGTTTCTGTAATGGAACGTTATGATGGATATGTTATGGGAAGATATTGCTTTATTTTAGTTATGAAACTAACTTGACTTTGTTGTTTTTTCTCCTTATAAAAAAGATAATGTTCCATTAAAATTTTAAAGGGAGTAAGTATCGAAAACTTTATTGTATGAAATAAAATCACATCAAGAAATCAGACTTTTGTATGTTACCACATATATTCCATCTTTTTTATCAATTCATATAAATTTTTTTAAATTTTATATGACACCTTAAAGATCTTCTGTTTTTCGGGCTTATTTTTACCGTTAGTGGCAAAAAATATTTTTTATATTTTTTTAGTTCCTTTTATTTAAATCTAGAATCAAGTAGTTCAGGTGTTATACATATTCAGTCAAAACTGCCTTGTTTCGAGGCAGTAATGCGGTGGTAAGTTAGTATGAAAGAAGGTGTAATCAAATGAAAAAAGAGTAGGATGTTCTAAGCGTGGCGAGAAGCATAAGAAATTTATGAATTAGAATCTTGCCTTAACCTCAGTCAATTCTAGATACGAGGGCTGTCTTTCAAGTCTTGTGCCTCGGCAACACTTACTATTGCCAGATGAATTTTGACAACTCAATCTGAAAATTCGAAACGAATCGACACTTATACTGCTTAGATATAAATGTAGAACCAGGCCAGGACTCGAACCCGGGACCAGTCAAGCGCATTACCATACGACTGCCCGGGACGCATGAATAGTACAAATCAAACCCTAAATTATAATTTCTAATTTCTACTAAGTAATTTCTCCTGGTGTGTAGAAAAAAAAAAAATAAAAAATAAGAATTATTAAAAAAAAAAAAACAATATAATAAAAATAACTTGTCGCCGTTGGGTTAAAATTTTCAGAACGAAATATTTCGCTAGAAGAGATGATTAGTTTTCGGAGAAAAATTCTTGTCTTAGGTGAGTTAAGTTGCTACGCTCGCAGGGTTCACAACAGCACGACTGACAATAATATAACAAAAGGTCATAGGACGAAACAATCTTTTTTGGCAATTATGTGCAATTAATTAAAACGTACAACAATTATGTAAAAGATACTCAAAGGATGCGCAAGGTCACAAAACATAAACTGCTTAACAGGTTCAAAGTTCACAAATGCAGGAGGTTAAATGGGTCCATGGCTAAGGTGAAGTGATAGTTTTCCATAACGATGATAAAATTTGTTTTGTTTAATATCATATTTAAAGAGGCATTAAAGAGCAAGTCAATATTATGAATAAAATATAGGTAAATGAACCTATTTGATTATTAACTAAAAGCCAACAAGTTGATGAGCTTTTAATGTATGCATGTATTTGTGTATAAAATATGCATGTATTCTATAGAGAGGGAGAGAGAGAGAGAAATAGACAGTTAAGTGCTGGCTTAGAAACAAATCTAGGTCACTGCCCCGACAGCCACAGCCACTTCAAAGCAATACTACATCGAATGCTTTCAGCAAACGTTAGGGGTTTTTTTGTTCATTCTAATATTTCTTGGAAAAGCCGGCATATTTCTTGAAATCCTTACAACAAAGACTTATTTATAATGAAAACAAAAAACCTCTAGCAAACACTCAATAGCATAACTTGTGGTCAATTTGCTAAGCCGCCTTCAATATAACTGATAAGTCAATCCATTGCTTTGAATGACTTCTCTCTCCTCTGACTTACCCTGTTTCTGCTAAGTATTTGTCTTCATTTTCTTTATATTTATTTCCTGCATCTCGACATTTTCTACTCTTCTGAGCTAATGTTTTTATGCAGCATACCGTGTTACAGCAAATTTATGCTTTTTAAACAATTTTTTTTCCCACCCCCCCTCTCCATCAAAATTTTATGACCGATTAGTTGGATCAGAACCTTTTTTGCCCATAATTTTTTGCTTGCCGCATTTTTGGTTTATTTTTCTGTTTTTGTCCTTTTTTTTCCCATCATGTATTTATTTGAAAAATTGAGCATAAGGCCTACGAGCAAACGCTTTAAAGAGTATATTTGCTCAAAGTTTGGCGCCATATAGCTTCTAGGTTTGGGTGCATTTTTTCATTTCGTTTTGCTCAAGATAAATGTTGATATTTTTCAATATTCCCAAAATTAATTTTACCCCCATTAGTTATGAGGTTGCCCATTTTTATATTTAAACAGTTTAAATAAGAGGCTTTAATGTCAATGTTATGATATTTTTGTATTTTTCTGCTTCAATAATTTCAGTGTAAAGAGCATTGTGCTCATTTATAAGAGTTTTGTAAAGTTTTCAGACTCTTCGTCGCCTTTTGTATATTTGGCGTTGTGTCAAGTTTGGATGGAGTTGTGTTATTTCTAGTTATTCAGTCTTAAGTATCATTCTTGTAGAGTTCACTGACAAGATTTGTAAAGTTTTAAGTTAGATAGAGTGAAGATTTTCTCTCTCAAACAGATTCAATGTGTACTTCCAGGGTATTTATAATATATATGCATAATTCTTTTAGCTGTTAGTATTATATCTTTATCTTCTTATTTTTCTTCTTAAGTCAACACGTTACTTTTTAGTTTGTGTACGAATTCGTATTTGTGTTAAAATCGTGTGTACGAATGATTGTAGAATCTTTATTTAAAAATGGAATAAATGCACTTTAGGTGTGCTTTTCAAATTGAAATTTTTTCCAATCGCATTTTGTTGGTAAGTTACCGGTTCCTTAAGTTGCGCCTTTTTTAAAGTTATTTCTGCTATTTTTTTATTTCTATTGAGCTATAACTTTTCTGACTCCTCCTGATTCCTCGAAATGCTTCGAATCTTGATAACTTCAAATTTTCACCTTGAAGATGAGACCAAATTTATTTCCGAGTAGTTGCGAGAGTTAGAGAATTTTCAATGCAAAGCTGTACACTTGACTGTATCGAAAAAAAGTTGCGCCGCACACCATCTAATCTGAAGTTTTTTAAAGTAAGTTTCGAATCATTTTTTAACCGAACGTAATGGTGGCACATTGAAGTTTTTCTTCATATCTTCGGCCTTAACAGTCCGATTTTAAGGAGTGATATCAATGTTCTTGTTTGGGGGAGTCCAACTTTTTTTTCTTTAGTTCACTGGAGTCAAGCACCCCGTTCTAGTAATTATCCAAAAGATCCAAGTATCTACCATCCTAATGTACCATTCTAAGGTCATAAAATTTAAGCTCGCATATAAATCATTAAACTTTTCTGAAGAAAGTATATCGATTATCCCAGTAAAACTATTTTAAAAAATTACTTAATTTTTTTTGCCGAACGTAGTGGGTCTTCTTTTAAATTATTCAACATATCTTCGACTTCGGCTTTTATTTTTGTAATTCATGTTGTGGAAGTTGATATCTGGTAAGCGCTAAAACAGGGTGATTGAATCCGATGATCTTTAAAGGAAAAAGTTGGACTCCTCGGAACCAACACATTTAAGGGGGGGTAAGGTTTGTTTCGTTTAAAGCAGACCTTTATTCATGAATTTTTTTAGAAAAAACTATAACAGTAGGTTTATTTTACATATTATTATATAAAAGTACAAAATTTGAAGAATATTTAAAAAAATTTTTGTTAAAAAATAGAGAGAAATAACGCAAGCGCCTCGACAAAAAGTTGTTGTGCGGTGACCAGCCTACAGAACCACTGGATCATCTGACCTTTATTCATGAATTTTTTTAGAAAAAACTATAACAGTAGGTTTATTTTACATATTATTATATAAAAGTACAAAATTTGAAGAATATTTAAAAAAATTTTTGTTAAAAAATAGAGAGAAATAACGGATTTGTTGTAGATCTCCGCAAGCGCCTCGACAAAAAGTTGTTGTGCGGTGACCAGCCTACAGAACCACTGCATCATCTGAAACCAAAAAATCAAAATGCTTTCTTTAGTTTATTACTTTATCTCTCCAGTGACGACGAGTTTTTTTTTAATTTTGAAATTTTTCAATTATTGGCACCATTTTGAAGCCAAAATGACGATTTTTGACGAAAAAAATCTACCTATTTGTTATTGTAAAATTGTTAGTAATCAAAATATTTAAAAAGCTCGACGTCACTTGAGAGCTACTTATTTGTAAAATATGTGTAAAAAATTTCAAAACGATCGGTTCAGGAGTTTTTTATGTAGGCTGGTCACCGACTTTAAAAATTACATGTTTGAGAAAATCGATTTAAAGTTTTGTACACTAAGCAACACTAGCAACACTAGTTGGAGGTACGGTCAAGCTACTGTAACTTCGTTAGTTTTGCTCCGAATGACCTAAAAATTTAACACAATATTCTTTAAAAAAATAAAAAATAAAAAAGGTGTCAAACCTTACCCCCTTAATTCCTTTCATATTGGAATTTAAATACCGAAGATATGAAGAAAAACTTATATGTGCGACACCTACATTTGGTCAAAAAAATAAAAAAAATATTTATCGAAATTGTCTTTTAAAAATGCTTCAGATTAGGTTGGCGATTTTTTCTTTTTTTGCCTATAAGGTGATACAGTCGACTGTACACTCAGTTAAGTAAATAAAAAAAAAATTATATCAAAATTATTTTGAAACAATGAAATGTAGAAAACACTGTGTTTTTTAGTAATTATAATATATCAGATTTGTTAGGATTTTCAGTCTTAAATCCGTGAAAATGTTATCGATTTTAGGAAAGATAGATCGATATCTGATGCTGGATATATTTCTTTGATAAAGCAAAGTATATATGACTTAAAAAACAATATTTTTCGTATATTATCTTCTTTTACTGATATCTTATATCGTGGTAAGTTTTGCTAGCCAAAAACAACAAAATTTTTCGTTAATTTACTCGGAGCAAAATCAACGATGTTGTTGTTTTTCATATCATAGACATAATTATTTAATGCTGATACATGTTTAATTTTATTTTAGATCCTTAGCAAATATCAGTAAACAATACTTAAATACTTAAATCTTTTGTCCTTTTTTTAATCTTCCAAAAAGTCTTTGTTTAGGCCGCAACTCTAAAGAGATAGTAATAGATTTTATCTTAGCTACCTAATTACCGACTCGTTCGAGTATCGATCTACGATACCCGAACGATGGTCTCGATCGGTCTCGCCGACGAGCGCGGCTTGTAAAAAAAGAATAATCAATTTTTGATGCCCTCAAGTGCCAGTGTGCCTGGAATTAAAGTTTAAACATCAGTTAATAAAGAAACCATATAAATTAAAACTAACCCGTTCTCTCTATCCTTTTGCGGAATTCCATCATCAACTGAAGAAATCTATCAAGGTAAGAATTGTTAACAGAAACTTAGCTTATAAAACAAGATTTACTTACCGGCTTCTATTTCGTTCTTTTCTCCATTTTGTTTCTTATACGAACCTGTTAATATCAGGTCGAATTAACAGCTCCACTTATTGCAGCTACCACCAGCGACCACCCATATTTGTGAAGTCATCACAAGGAACATTATCGCAATTGTTTAGTCTTAACTACCGAGTGTAGGGTACTGGTGATTTACGATAGACGATTTTTCAAATAAAGTTGAAAAAGCATTTTTACAAAATGCATTTGGGGTTGTCTGGAAGAATTTTTACTCGATGAGTATACACTCTAATAAAATAGTTTTGATACAAAAGTAAATTCTTTTGAAAATTAACGACGCCATCGAGACGCAGAGAAAGCTGTATAAGCAACGAAACATCAAATTTGTTGCATGGAATTATTACTCGTTCTGTATAGGTGCAGCGGTAAAAACTATTATACTACGCCAGAAAAGGATGATTCTTAGCCTTTACTGCAAATATGGGCAGCAAATGTAAAACTACATGAGGCCGTGAAGAAGGCCGTGTTAAGATTGAAAGTTCAATAATCATGGGCTTTGCTTGGGATTATTACACGATGAGTATACATATATGCTTTTACATATAATCTTTACTTGGCTTCACGGCAAAAACAAAAAAACATAAATTGTATGTCGCCAGGTATCGGAGTTAAAGCTTATGCAACAAAAGCATTATTGTTGCATGCAATTACTACTCTCTTAATAGAGTTTATTTTGTAAATTTAATGTTACGAGAAAAAAGACTAGTTATTTGGCCACCTTACGAAAATAAAAAAGAAAATCAATTTGTTGGCGTCATTTCACCACGGAGGGTGAAATCAAATGCTTGATATTTACTTTCAAAATGCAACAATAACGAAAAAAGCGTTGCGTGGAATTATATCACGTTGAGTTTGGCGCTGCGGTAAGTTTTATGAAACGACAGTAAAGCTGAGGTTTCCGGTCACACGAAAAAAATAAGAAATTAAATAAGAAATTAATGGCGTTATGAGAGCGAATGCACCCAACGCAGTAGCAAAAGCAAAAATAAAAATAAATAATGAACTAAAATTAAATAAGAAAAAGTATTAGGACAAGGGTTTGGATAAGGATTTGGATAAGGATTTGGACAAGAATTAGAAAGAGGATAAGGACAAGGATTTGGAAAAAGGTTAGGACCAGGAATAAAATAAGGAGTAGGACAAAAAATTGTAAAAAAATTCGAGCATGGAATTGGATAAGGATTAGGTCAAACATTCAGACTAGGACTATTTTGGCAAAAGGACAAGAAATAGAACAACACATGGATTTGGACACACTAAGGACAAGATTAAAGGGGGCAGGATTGTTTGCAACTTCGAATGTTAGTCGATATGTTTTTCGATAATTTTTTCTATGGACTCTACAACTGCTTCAGAGGATGCCCTGGAATAGATGATTCGATGTAAGTTTGAAAAAAAATATTCTTATACTTTTAATTGCTTTTAAGAAGTGGGGCAAGGGGATTCGAACAAGTGTTAGGTCAGGAATTTCAACCTATGTTGCCAGAACAGCACGATAAATAGTACTTATGATATTTTTCAACGATTGTGGGATGTGGTAGTTCCCATGGTATTTTGTGGTAAAAATCTTTCGCGTGTGAAAAAAAATACCACATGTGCGATATTTACCACGCGTGGGGAAAAAACTTCAAAATAACACAAAATATCTCAAAATACCACAAAATACCTCAAAAGAAAATTTTAGGGATTTTGTGGTATTTTGTGGTAAATTGAGATATTATCATTTTTTGTGGTAATTTAAGGTATTTTGTGGTTTTTTGAGGTATTTTTCAAGTGTGGTAATTTGTGAGAATTAAGTGTGAGAAAAAGAGGTAAGAAAGTTTTGGTGGTAATTACATCTGGCGACACTGATTTCAGCATGGATTAAATCAAGAATAAGTATAAGGATGAGAACAAGTTTGTGAAAGGAAAAGAAAGGGACAAACTAAAGGACAAGAATAAAGATACGCTGTCACGTCAAACGAACGGGTGTGCCGATGTATAAAACTTATTTTCTGGAATAAAAAAAAACCCAGTATTATTCCGTTGGTACCTGTTGGCCATAGAATCATCGATAGTCTAATGAGAGTCCACAGAACCGATAAAGCTTTCAATGACTCATCTAAAAGGAAAGTAATCTACTCTAACCCTTCAATATCATGTGCGCCTCTTGAACCGTCTCATGAGCATTAAAAGTCTCATCTGCATACTTGTACGTGATCTGCACGGAGCAAGCTTCGGAGCAAGCTGAGAACAACTGAGAGTAATTGAGAAGAAATGTTTATGTGGCACCACAAAATGCAGCAAAACAAAGGAAAGACAAAAGACAAACACAGAAACAACTCAGAAGCTTAAAATGTAGTAGTGTCCATACCCAGTTATAATAGACACATGGAATGGTCTTTTTTCAAAGTCACATTAAAATGTACGCTTTCGTGGATGAGAGTGATACAATTTTTAGTAGCGTTCGCGCTCAGGTACGATTGCTTGTGTAACTCTTGGTTCAAAAGCGGACAATTACTCTGATAGGACATTTAAAAAATTTTGTGAAACTATTTCTAGGTTGCATTTTAATGTTATTTTATATTAATTATAGCTTTTTATGTATGGTAAGTATTTTATTTATAGTAAAGTGGATAAACGTTAAATGTATGCTACGAAAAAAATGCAAGATAGTTCAAAAACTGAACAGAATTTATGCTGAAAATACTATAAATATTAATGCGAGTTCAACGCATTAAAAGGGGGTGTGCAAAAAACACCCTTCCCCCAGAAGAAACTCACCCTGCAATAAGAGCAACGTTATAATTAAAGTGATGATTTTCTGTCAACAAGACATTTGCGAGCGTGAAATGAAAAAATAATTTTAATAGTTCCACACAAAAAAAAAAAAAAAAATGCAAATTGTAGAGTTGGAGGTTTCATTTGAAAACCAACCAAAATTCAACCCCAATCTTGTAAAGTTAAGCGTTACATAATATGTTCGATTTGCGATTTAATGAAAACATAAGCACTTAAAAGGTTGATAACCTCTGATGGGGAGAGATTTGTTTGGGATGTGGTGGTTATTGTGCTAGCATCATTAGGATTAAAGGGAGGTTTTTGCACATATGAGCTCGCTCGCTTCAGCTGATGATGATGATGTCATAGTTGTAAATGGGAATTTTTCATGCCTATTGTGGGAGTGTTTTGCATTAGGGTGAATGTGCTCACCCTGCTCTTATCTAATCGCTATGATAGCAATTTTACTGTTTATTCGAAGATTTATTGGAAAACCTTATTCAAATTTGCACATCTTTTAAAATACTCTAATATATTTATAAACAAGCTGTAAACGACTGTCTGTTGCCAAGAATAGCAGCCAACCCCAACCATTTACAGTGCGTGCAAAAAGTACGAACGAAGCTAACCACGTCTCCATTTAAATCTCAATCAATGCTTTTTGCATTTCTTGGCAGTGTCATTGCAATGAGTCATGAACACTTTCCACGCAACACGGACATCAACATAAATAACAGTCAGTAGATGCGGAAACTTTGTATCACTGCCAAAAAGTATGCAATGCTTAAGCAATGCGCAACGAGCTCTTCAAATCTATTGCTGCTGTGTTTTCTGCAGCTGCTGCTGCTGATCCTTCTGCTACAGCGAAGAATAAATAAATACAAATTCAACCTCAGCATCCTTTTGGAAATTGCTTACATACTTGGAATATCCGCAAATTCGCATGCAAACAAGCCAAAAAATACGCAAAAAAAAAAAAAAAAAAATGAACATATATATTGTAGATGTAGCAGAAAGGAAAAGAGATATGCTAGAAAAACAGAGGGCAAAAAAAAAAAAACAAGAAAAACAAAAGGCAGGCAGGCAGGGATACTAAACTGCAAGACGGAAATGGGCCCGCTTACTGCAACATAAATCAAAGCTCCAGCCACACAACAACAGCAAAAACAACAACAAAAGCAACTACAACAACAAAAATAGAAACAACAACAACACTGCAAAATAGCAATGCAATCAGTCTCACTCGCCGTCGCATAAATGATATTTCTGCAGAAAATTGCAAATAAGCTTTAAATACGCATATAAAGTAAAATAAAATCATAAAAAAAAAAATAAAAAAAAAAATAAAAAAAAAATATAAAAAACATTTTAAGCAAGTGCAAAAAAAATATGTATTGCATATTTTTAGTAGTTTACACTGTGTTGAACGTCGACTCATTGTGTGTCTGCGTTTAATGCTTAAATACATCAACACACGAGCGTCTCACACATATTACTCCACGCCACCAGCTCGGTTTTTCTATTCCTTTTGCCCCTCTCTGCCACACTTTACCACCAAAGTGCCGTCGCACAATTTTTCAAAATCTCTTCCCACTAGAGAAATGAGCCCTAAAGCGCAACATTTCGTGAGCAGTCAGCGTTGCATAGTTTAAGTAGTAAAACAAAAACTATGACACTCTAGCGAAAAAAATACAAATCAACAATAAAAACAACTCAGTCAACAATAACAACAATAACAACAAAAAAAACAACAACACCAAGCTGCTGCATAAGAGCCTGAACAGAATCAAAAATCGTTGCGACCGCCGATCTTTGTTGTTGGAAAATACATGCAAAATATAGAAAAAACGCAGCTCTTTTTCCGCAACGATAAGAGCCCGAACAGAATCAAATATCGTTGCGATTTGCGATATCGCAAAGCAATAGAATGCATGCAAATGTATGAACACGTCCAGAATGAAATCGCAGGTCAGCAGCCGCAACGATATATCGCACAATTAGAATCTATTCTATTTTTTCTCTTGCGACCGACGATTCTCTCTCTGAGTGCCATTAGTGTTGCCATATTTTTGCTAAGAATTGGCTGTGTTTCATGAAATTTGCTTGGTTTTTTGTTATCTTCTGACATTTCTTGTTTGTGTGTGTTGTATTCACACAATTGAAAAGACCAATACATTGAAATGAAATAAAAAAAATAAATAAAAAAATACTAAATAAAAGCAACTTTGAGTCGTCAGTCGCAATCGCATCATTCTGGACGTGTTCTCTGCGATCGACGACCAGAGAGGATCGGCGGTCGCAATGATATTTGATTCTGTTCGGGCTCTAAATCGCACAATTAGAATCTATTCTATTTTTCTCTTGCGACCGACGATTCTCTCTCTGAGTGCCATTAGTGTTGCCATATTTTTGCTAAGAATTGGCTGTGTTTCATGAAATTTGCTTGGTTTTTTGTTATCTTCTGACATTTCTTGTTTGTGTGTGTTGTATTCACACAATTGAAGAGACCAACACATTGAAATGAAAAAATAAATAAAAAAATACTAAATAAAAGCAACCTTGAATCGTTAATCGCAATCGCATCATTCTGGACACATTCTCTGCGTTCGACGACCAGAGAGGGTCGTTGGTCGCAACGGTTTTTGATTCTGTTCAGGCTCTAACGTTGGACAAATAGTGCGGCTTACAATCGAAAAAATAAAAATCTGAATCTAAAAATGCTCTCACCCTTTAACCCGTTTCGGCCCATTGCTTAGATATCCACCTTTTTTCGTCAATGTATTTACATGTTAATATTTGGGGCAAAATTTAATAGATATGTATCCTATATTTTCCAGGAGGCTCTTTCAGATTCCATGACTATTTTCGTTATCCAAGATTACAATTTTTCAATATGGCTGCTTTGTTAAGAAGTTCCAAAACTATGAAAAAATTATAAAAAATTATTAAAAATTATTTTTTTCAAACTCTTAATCCTTTGACGACGAAGAATTAACCCATTTTTTTGGAACATTTGAAGATTTTATTGCAGATTCGTACTCAGAAGACCAAAAGTGTAGTCAAAACTAAAATTTTTTTCACCCTATGTGTCCCATTCAGCGTCAACGGTCAACAAGTGGATTAAACAAGGTAGCATTATGCCATCGTAGCATTGGGCGGCCTCGGTAGTCGAGTAGGTAGCGTGTTCGACTGCTACCCCAGAGGTTCCGGGTTCGATTCCCGGTCAGACCATTGACCTTCGCTTTAATGACCTTCTTTCACATTTGTAATTTTGTATCCTCATTTCTAATCAACTGAAAGTGAAAATTCATCAATATTTACGACTTGAAGTTGCAGTTGATGGTAGAGAAGTTTGTGGATGAGATTGCCTTATAACTTGAATTGACTGAGGTAAAGGCACTTGACAGCTTCATATGATTCAAATTCATGTTTCTTTGGCTTTCCACCACGCTTAGATTATCCTACACATGTTTCACTTGATTGACCTTTCCTTCTCACTAATCTATCAACCCATTTCGAGCCAAGGCAGACATGATTGAATAGGTATTCCACCTGAAATCCTTGGTTCAAATCTAAAAAAAACAAATTAAGTTAATAGGCTCCTTCACCAATCGACTCCTAAACTAATCAAATATATTGATTAGTTTCCGAGATTTGGAAAGACTAAAAAACAAATTAAAAATGATTGATTCTAAAGTGGGAACTCAATAGGTACAACAACTGTTATACTTGTATGCGTTTTTAAATGGCTACGTTTGTTTATTATCTAGAAGTACTAATTTGGTTAAATTTTGTTGGAAAATGTGGCTCTGATAAGGTAAAAAGTAAATGGGACATATATGTCCCATTCGTCGTCAAAGAGTTAATTTTTTCTTTTAAGGAAAAACATTGGGAATGGCAAAAACTATCTATTCGTTGACATACGGGTGGGTACTTAAAGATCCCGTAGCAAAAATTTATTTTAAGAATTCAACATGGTCACCAAAATGGCCATATTTTCATAGAAATTTTACAATAAAGTCGGAAATATTGTGAAAAATTATTTTTTGGCCCAGAAACCGCACACGGACAACTTAGGTATCAAATTAAAGGTTCTCCTTTACAATGGTGCAATTTTGACCCCTCTACGGTCTCTAGTTTAGAAAATATAAGCACAAAGAAGTTGAAGATTTTGTTTTTATTGGAAAATCCTAACTCACACTCGACGGTTCTCGAAGACCCTGTGTAAGAGTTCGAGGTGAGGATTGCCCTATTGCAAAATGCAAGGAAGCAGACCTACGATTGTAAAAATCTTCGTATTTCCGCCCGGATATGTTAACGTGCCAGTTTTCGCCAGAGTCGCTGTTTAGAGGTGGGCTTTGTCTTAAATCTTGTTTAGAATAACTTAATATATTCAGTTGAAATGCGATATATATGGGCTTTTGGGGTCTCCTAAAAAAATAATCTCAGTTATAAATTAAATCTATTCGGAGTCACTGATTAAAAGAAAAATTATGCATACTCAGAGCGAACTTTGACGCTCTGCAAGACAAATTATCATAACCAATAAACATTAACCTTGGAGATTGGTTTGACTTCGAGTGGAGCTCCAGTTCGTTTATCCAGTGCTGGATCTCCACTTGACCTCCACTTGAGATTCAAGCCACTCTCCAGGGAAATGGACCTAAGATCTCCAGTTGAGGTAAGGCTGGATCTCCACTTGATCTCCAAGCTCTTTCTCAAAGCGATCACCAACCCAAAATGAAAAAAGAAAAACACAGGTGCGTCACTGGACACACGAGAGAAGCGAAGCATTTTCGCAATTTCAAAGATTTAAGAATTTAATGCCTTTTTTCAATTAAAATAATTTTTGAATTTAAACCTTTAAAATAAAAAAGTTTTTCGTTTTTGTATGGGAGCACCCGTAAGGAGAGGTCGGAGGGGATAGGTCCTCAAGGGAAAAAATGTTCCCTTTGCAAAAATAATGGGGGTTGATAATACATATTAACCCTCTCCGGCCCTCCTGTTCACTTGTAGGGAATAAATATACAAAAATCATTAAATTTGTTTGTAGCGTAACGACATCTAGTAGTAAGTAGAAGCAACATTTGTGTTTTTTAGTACTCTTGTTTGTATAGCCAATACACAATCTATAGTGGTTATTGTGTATTGGCTAATGGTTATTGTAGGAGATGAAGGCTTGTAGCCAATACAATTCCTATAAATAGATTATTTTGATCTACTGCAACATAGCTTTAGTTAATTCTTGATATTAAATCAGCAATATTTACCATCCAAGGGTTTTGGTTCGATGGCTTAAGCTTAAAACTATCAGCCAACGGGCATGAGTTCAATTCCTGCAGCGAGCAAGAAATTATTTTTAATTTAACATTTTCTTGTTCAATTGATGCAAGCAAAAAACAATATCAATTCTAAGAAAAAAGGTGTCGGAAAAAAGTGTCGTTTTTTCTGATTTCACTCTAGCAAATCGCAGAACGAGGCGTAAAAAGCTTCGCTTCAAAATAGTATTTTTAGAAAAAGCTTTCCCACTTATTTTTTTTTTTAAATAATTGAATATTATTTTAAACTTAAGAATATTACGCATTTTTATAAATTCATAAGATTATTTAATTTTTTTTTTTGGTTATTTGAAAAAAAAAAAAATAAACAAGTGTATTCAGGTACATATATATATATTCAGTTTCAACGTTCTTGCATCTAGTCCAACAGAAGTGCCATAGCGCACTAATATTTCAAATTGCCACATTTGTAATGTTATTTACAGCGACCCAATTTACTAAATAACTACTTTGAGTGACTTGTGGGTGTATTTCTTTATTAGATTCCACTTCTGAGCTGTATCCATTTTCTTCTGCGCTGCATTGCTCCTCATCTGAAGTTGCCACAAGTTCAAAGTGCAATGCATCTGCTCGGGCAACAGTTGATGTTCCTGGCGCTTCTACCACTCCTATTACATACCTCTCTGCAAACAATGTAGCTCCTTCTGTAACAGTAGAAGTTCCAGGGGCTTCTAGTGCTCCCCCTGCGTGCCTATATAAAAGCAAATCTATAATTTGCTGCACTTCGCGCTTTATTCTCTTTCTCATCTTACCTTTTATTTTATTATTTGAATTTATTTATTTATTGAAATAATTTGCTGCAGTTTCTTACGAACTTCATTTTGTTGCAACTCACTTTGTTTGACAAATGTTCACAATTTAACAAAATACACAATAACCAAAACCACCTAGTGTTGCCACATACAAAACAAATTATTTTTTTTTGACACTTCGACAGTATTGCCACTTTGAAAACTAACACATCTTAAGCCAATTTTCAGTTCAACTTCAAGATGTTGGAGTTGAATTTTCTCTGATAAATAATTTGTTTTTTAACGTTAGAGATGCATGTGGACGATCAACAAGACTCGTGTGCATATTTTTAACATATGTTTATTATTCAAATTGGTTTTTGTAATTTGGAATCATCGGACGATTATGAAGTAACAGTTAATTCTGATTTAATTTGTGAATTTGAAGCACGTGTTAATTGGGTTTTATGTGGTAATACTTATGAATTATGGTTTTTGTTGATACCCTTACTTACTGAGCTTACCCCAGCGAAAGAAAAGAACCACCGGAGGTTCGTTACAACTTAATATTTTTGCGTGTGCGCTCGTGTTTGCCAAACACTGATGAGCGGCTATGGGCAGAGAGCGTTCTGGGAGCGCTGAGAGCAAGAATTGAGAGCAAAGGCTTATGTAGCAACACAAAACGCAACAACAAATCATAGCCAAAAGACAAACACAGAAACAACACAGAAGCTTTAAATATAGTGGTGCCCATACCCGCTGATGATCTAAAGCAGTGATGTTCACGTGGTATCACGCGTGGTGAGACTCGAAGCTTTATTCGAGAATTCGAAACACATACACGATCGAATGCACGAAGTTCTCTCAATCAGTTGGCTCTGAAACTTCAAGCAAGAAGGTTTGCGTCGCTTGGTTGTGTGTTTTCAACTGCACGAAATGTTTGAAGCATATGAAAATGCGTTATTTGCAGAATTATAATAACTAGCGACCACTGGTGCGCGATGCTGCCCCCAGCAATTATAATAACATCTAATATATAAAATTCTTCTGTCACGGGGTGCGTGATCGAACTCCTCCGAAACGGCTCGACCGATTTTCGTGATCCTTAGCGAGGATATTAGTCAGGGGGGAGAATCGAACAACATCTATTTTTCATCCCCCTAAAATAAGGGGGCGTGGCACCTCCCATACAACCCAAATCTACGGTAGCGAATAGCTCTGAAGTTATAGGTCGCATAGTATCGGAATTCGGTGTTCTATCTCAATTTACAAGAGCCGTTCCACACGTAAAATTTTATGGGCGTTGATTGTGGGGCGTGGCAATTTTTCAGCCAAATTTTCAGTATAACTTTCAAGCTATAAGTCACACATTAATGAAACTCGGTTAGAACGTTCTATTTAGTCGTGTCTTTCGACTTGCAAAATTGAGCCAGTATAGGCCAAAGGGGTGTGGCACCGCCCATACAATTAAAATTTATGATATCGAATAGCTTTGGAACTAAATGCCGTATAATAATGAAATTCAGTATGGAGTTGCCACTTGGTGATATATCTACTATAAAACTGGGATGGGTTTTGAAAAAAGGGGTGTGGCTCCGCCCATACACTTTAAATTTTTGATATCAGATAGCTTTGGAACTAAATGTCGTTTAACAACGAAATTCAGTATGGAATTAATATGGGGTGATATTCTTCTACTAGAAAACTGAGACGTCATTGAACAAGGAGGTGTGGCTCCGCCCATATAAGCCAAACTTGCGATATCGAATAACTTTGGAATTGTAAGTAGCACAGCCTCGAAATTTGGTTATCAATTTCCACGAGTCTTTCCAGTTAGAGATAGAGATAGAGATAGAGATACAGATAGAGATAGAGATAGAGATAGAGATAGAGATAGAGATAGTGATAGTGATAGAGATAGAGATAGAGATAGAGATAGAGATAGAGATAGAGATAGAGATAGAGATAGAGATAGAGATAGAGATAGAGATAGAGATAGAGATAGAGATAGAGATAGAGACAGAGATAGAGATAGAGATAGAGATAGAGATAGAGATAGAGATAGAGATAGAGATAGAGATAGAGATAGAGATAGAGATAGAGATAGAGATAGAGATAGAGATAGAGATAGAGATAGAGATAGAGATAGAGATAGAGATAGAGATAGAGATAGAGATAGAGATAGAGATAGAGATAGAGATAGAGATAGAGATAGAGATAGAGATAGAGATAGAGATAGAGATAGAGATAGAGATAGAGATAGAGATAGAGATAGAGATAGAGATAGAGATAGAGATAGAGATAGAGATAGAGATAGAGATAGAGATAGAGATAGAGATAGAGATAGAAATAGAGATAGAGATTGAAATTGAGGTTGAGGTTGAGGTTGAGGTTGAGATTGAGATTGAGATTGAGATTGAGATTGAGATTGAGACTGAGTTTGAGATTCAGATAGAGATAGAAATTATTTCCGCTACGACAGCAACGCGTCGGGTACCAGCTTTAGAGTTATAAAATGTGTCTAAAGAAGTTGCTAATATTGCTTTTTATATTAACTAAATATTTGTTGACAGTTAACAAATATTCATTAACCATTAATAAATATTTATTAACAATTTGTAAATTGTACTCAATAAATTTGACTGTTCATAAATATTTATTAAATCCTGTGACGTTAACAAATCATTTATTAACAATTGATAAAGCTTATCAAATATAAACAAATTTTTTTACCCGTTTCAGTTTTTTAACTTCATCTAATATATAAAATTCTTCTGTCACGGGGTGCGTAATCGAACTCCTCCGAAACGGCTCGACCGATTTTCGTGATCCTTAGCGAGGATATTAGTCAGGGGGGAGAATCGAACAACATCTATTTTTCATCCCCCTAAAATAAGGGGGCGTGGCACCTCCCATACAACCCAAATCTACGGTAGCGAATAGCTCTGAAGTTATAGGTCGCATAGTATCGGAATTCGGTGTTCTATCTCAATTTACAAGAGCCGTTCCACACGTAAAATTTTATGGGCGTTGAATGTGGGGCGTGGCAATTTTTCAGCCAAATTTTCAGTATAACTTTCAAGCTATAAGTCACACATTAATGAAACTCGGTTAGAACGTTTTATTTAGTCGTGTCTTTCGACTTGCAAAATTGAGCCAGTATAGGCCAAAGGGGTGTGGCACCGCCCATACAATTAAAATTTATGATATCGAATAGCTTTGGAACTAAATGCCGTATAATAATGAAATTCAGTATGGAGTTGCCACTTGGTGATATATCTACTATAAAAATGGGATGGGTTTTGAAAAAAGGGGTGTGGCTCCGCCCATACACTTTAAATTTTTGATATCAGATAGCTTTGGAACTAAATGTCGTTTAACAACGAAATTCAGTATGGAATTAATATTGGGTGATATTCTTCTACTAGAAAACTGAGACGTCATTGAACAAGGAGGTGTGGCTCCGCCCATACAAGCCAAACTTGCGATATCGAATAACTTTGGAATTGTAAGTAGCACAGCCTCGAAATTTGGTTATCAATTTCCACGAGTCTTTCCAGTTAGAGATAGAGATAGAGATAGAGATAGAGATAGAGATAGAGATAGAGATAGAGATAGAGATAGAGATAGAGATAGAGATAGAGATAGAGATAGAGATAGAGATAGAGATAGAGATAGAGATAGAGATAGAGATAGAGATAGAGATAGAGATAGAGATAGAGATAGAGATAGAGATAGAGATAGAGATAGAGATAGAGATAGAGATAGAGATAGAGATAGAGATAGAGATAGAGATAGAGATAGAGATAGAGATAGAGATAGAGATAGAGATAGAGATAGAGATAGAGATAGAGATAGAGATAGAGATAGAGATAGAGATAGAGATAAAGATAGAGATAGAGATAGAGATAGAGATAGAGATAGAGATAGAGATAGAGATAGAGATAGAGATAGAGATAGAGATAGAAATAGAGATAGAGATAGAGATTGAAATTGAGGTTGAGGTTGAGGTTGAGATTGAGATTGAGATTGAGATTGAGATTGAGATTGAGACTGAGTTTGAGATTCAGATAGAGATAGAAATTATTTCCGCTACGACAGCAACGCGTCGGGTACCAGCTAGTACCTCTATAAAGAAGAGGCAGAATTAAGTGAAATGTGAGCAGAAAATTGCAACAAAAAAAACTTGTATGTATCTTATCTTGGATGCGAGCATTCAGCGCGAACGGCTTGCGAAAGCTTTATATTTTTCTGACTTTAATTTTGTTGTTAACAGACGCTCTATTAAGAAGAGACAGAAGAGAGCGAAATGTGAGCAGCGAATAGTTTTGCTCTGAGTTTGATAACGTTGTTCTCAGCTGCTCTGTTAATGAAAGAAAAACCAACATAACAACAACAATTATATGCAATTATATGCAAACTTTAATAAGCTATAACTTAAAAAATATAAATTTTTAAGAACTAAAAAGTCCAGTTTGCACATCTATAGGTCTAAACCTTTCAAACCATACTAAATTTATTAAAATTGGACTGGTACTTAAAAAGCCTTACGCCGGAAAAAATTTGAGTTTGCGTAATATATATAAGATAATAATAGTGTACATGATAATGATAGTGATAATGATAATGATAAAAAAATAAAAAAAATAAATAACTGGCCATTTCAGCCCTTGAAAGGACTTTGACCTAGCTTCTTATGATCAATTGTGTTGTGCGTGTTATTAAGTTTGTACACAATTGACCGAGAACCGGACCTACATGCTTAACGCCGACTCCGAACGGCGATGATCGGAATGTTCTCGTTCTCAAGAAGCTTTACATGACATTTTGATTACTCTCTGAGGTTTGCCATTGTCTGCAGAGAGGTGGCGGCCGTACAGAAAAATTATTTTCATTCAAATAATTTTCTGTCGCTGCTGGGGTTCGAACCTGGGTCTCCAGGTTCTTTTGAACTGTGTTATAATTATCATTGCCATCATCATTATCTTTATCAGTATCATTATCATTATCGCCATCATTATCATTGTCACTATTTTTATCATTATTATTATTAGTATGCCGCAAATAACGCATTTTCATATGCCTCAAACATTTCGTGCAGTGCAAGCGATCAAGACGACCAAGAGGCGCAAATCTTCTTTCTTGAAGTTTCAGCGCCAACTGATTGAGAGCACTTCGTGCATTCGTGTACGTGTTTCGATGCTCGAATAAAGCTTTCGAGTCTCACCACGCATGCCACCACGTGAACATCACTGATCTAAAGCAGTGCATGGTGTAATAATAATAAGGTGTTAGCGAATTTTTGACAACACCAAGAATGCTTTCTTTCTGTCAAAATATTGAGAGCGAAAGAGAGGAGCCGTTGATAGTTATCAAATTGTGTTATTTGTTTGAGTTGCTAGATGATGATGTGTTATAGTTTTTATAGGTTATTGTGCGAATAAAGGTTAAATAAATATTTAATTCAATTAATTGTGCCATGTTGTGTTGACAAAAAGTTATTGCAGTTGTCTTCGCCCATTTGCCAAGTTCGCCATTGAATGGTTTTGTCATTTTATCAAAAACGTGCGCTGTAAAGTGCCACCGACATGAAGCTTTGGCCAGCATGCAAATTGTCTTGCACATTCATATCGACTGCTTCAAGAAAATATCGAATGCCATGAAAGAATGTTCAACACCTCAACTAATAATAATCCATCAAAAGAAGTGGACATGGCATTGAGCTTCGACCGACTGCACGTTAGCTGATTTATTTTCATTCGAATCCACCATCAGCTGTTTTTGACAGGAGCGGGGCGAAAAAATTTATCATTTTGGGAGAGGAGTGTCAAATTCACTAACACCTTATTATTATTACACCATGAAGCAGTGGTGTTGACACGCATACTACCACAACTTTCATTTTGTACTTGTGTTAGTATCTCTCTCGCTCTCTGCACTGATAAAAATTGTTGTGCAGGTATTTAGCAAGAATTGTGTTATAATTATCATTATCATTCTCAGTATCATTATCAGTATCATTATCATTACCATTGCCACTATAATTTTCAATATCATTATTTTTATTATTCTGCACACATAACTGCACAAGAACTCATTTTCATATGCCAAAAACCTTTTGCGCAGTGCAAAACACACTACCAAGCGACGTAAACTTCCCAGCTTGAAGTTTCAGAGCCAATTAACTGAGAGAACTTCGTGAGTTTGATCGTGTACGTGTTTCGATTCTCGAATGAAACCGTCGATTCTCACCAGGCGTGGTACAACGTTAATAACACTGATCTAAAGCAGCGATGTGCAGCTAGGATCACGCGTGATGAGACTCGAAGCAAGACTCGAAACGACCGTTTGACATATACGAGTAAGGACACATACACAACTACTTCCAAAAGTATTTTCGAAGTCATGGCATAAAAATATTGAGGGAATTAGTCAAAAAAAAAAAAAAAAAAGATTGAATCCAGCCAGTTGCCCAGATTTCATTTATCCACTGGATATTAACAGCTTCTTGAGCTTTATAAGCAATGAGTAGAAGTTAAGACTGCATTTAAATCAAAGCATCTTAATTATTATTTGTTCACCTACAAAAAATAAACGAATTCTTATTTCTATTTTTTTTAATTTAGTTTTAATATGACAAATAAAAAAGTACTCTTAAGTCATAATATGATAAATGCCATCTCACGATGTATGCATCACAGTAAATAACAAAAGTTACATAAAGATTTAACTTTTTATCACATAAAAATCTCCATTTATCCTCGTTAATAAAACGGGAAAAAATATATATTCAAAAAGTCCTTTCCACTTGATTTGATGTTGTTGCTTCAAAATAAAGTACTATATAAAATAATAATAAAATTTTTATTGTACTCATGTTTTTTAAATATTTAAATGATTGCTGTGAAAAAAAAAACAAAACACGATATACATTTTTTTTATGCTAAGCACACACTTTCATTAGCTGCAATAAAACCAGCTAATGTCATCAAACTTACAACGTCCACTGTAATAAAGTTAAGCTCATGCTGAGTAGTACCCAGTAGGAAATTGCGTTTGGTGGTTAAGAAGAGATATATGAACAACTTAAGTGAACAAAAGTTTTTTTTAGAGGTAGTGTGTTTTTCTGAAGCGGCTTACTTGATTCGCGAAATCTATCACACTTTTGCTAAGTATATGTTACCAACTACTAATTAAAAATTCGAAATAGGTTAATATTTTCATCTTGTCTTTATTTTGCTGAATTTAGAAAAAATAAAGGAAAAGAAACAAGGGAAAAATTTCAAGCGAAAATGTTAAAAAAAAGAAATGAAACACATCCATTGTGATCTATTTTTTGACCTTATTAAGAAAGACTTAGAAACTAGCATAACTTAGTTACTTAATAAGCTATTTATTTTTAGGTTATTTCCTCTGATATAATTTATTTAAGTAAGCAACGCAATGTTCTGCGCATTCCACTCTATAAGATGGTTTTTTTTTTTTTTTAAGTTACTCTCGATTCCACAATCAGAACAAAAGGCTGTCTTGACCAATTCGTCCACTATAAGATTTTGAAAAGTTAAATTTAACTCAATGACATGCATTTGTTTACTACTGGGTACCTCGACCAATCTGCTTCTCATGCGCTCTAGTTCTCACTCTAGCTCTTCTCCTTAGCCTGACTCAGCGTGCGATTGCATATAATCAGCTGAGCTTCAAAAACATGAAAAACAATGCAAAAAATGCTGTTTATGCGAGCATTAAACAGCGCCACAAAGAAAAAAACTCCACTTACACACACACACGCACACACACAAACACGGCCAACCATTAAATGCAAACACAGCCATCAACACAAAAAATAAACAATATTAAAAGAAAAATAACTGTATTTACATGCATGCAGAATGGCGTCCAACTCATGCTCAGATTTTTATTTCAACATCACTCGCCTCTTCTATCTCGCTCGCGCATTTTTTCTCGCACTTTTTGTTTTTCTTTGCATCACCAAAGCTTTCATTGAATAAGCTGCAGCATACATCCGAGACGGAAGCGGATATTTATATGTTGTTGTTTTAGTTTGTTGACGTTGCAGCAGATCTTGGGCTTGTTCTTCGCTGTTGTTGTTGTTGTTGTTGTTGTTGTTGTTGTTGTTGTTGTGCGGTGTGTTTTTTTAAGTCGCTTTAGCTTTCTCCGTCTCTCTTTGTGTCGTTGGCTTGTTTTTGGCTCATCAAACATTTTCAGCTTGCTAACGTTGTTGTTGTTGTTGTGGTAGGGCTGCTGCTGCTTGTGTTGTTATTATTGCTGTTCTTTGCTGCATTTAGCGTTGCCACATTATCCGATTGTGCTAGCCAAAGAGTGGCGCCCTCTGCCACATACCGCAAGCAATAAAAATGTGTGCAAAGCAAGAATGACGGCGCGTAAAAATTTTTGGTTTGTCATATTTGAGTATCTATGTATGTGTCTGCATGTGTGTGTTTGTGTTAGTGTTTCAGTGTGAATGTTTGTGTCGCGTTGGTTTGTTGGTGCGTTTCGTTTGTTGGATTTTTTGTTTGCTGTCTTCATCGTTGTCATCGTCGACGACATGAATTTTGTGCATGATGTTGTTGTAATTGTTGTCATTTGGATACGGTTGCTGTTGTTGTTGTCGTTGGCGTATAATGAATGGCGACACAAAGAGCATCGACGATGACTCCAAAGTTGATGACGAAGTCTAGAACAACATCATCATCAGTGGCAACAACAACTTTACTCACACCAATGATGCTGCTTGACGTCCGCCAAATTGGCGCCAAACTTATGTGTTGCTAGCTGTTCAGGAGCTTTTGCTGTCTGCAGCAAACACACACATACTGACACAAGCGCACACATACACTGACTCAATCACACACACGCAGGCACATAGCCAGTCATCATACTCGTACGAACACAAGCCCGTGAAAATTTCGTAAATCGCTGCTTAAAGCAATTTTGTGCGTTTTTGGTGATGTGGATGTTATTGTTGTTGTTGTTTTTGGAATTGTTGCTGTTACTGTTGTTGTAATTATTTATATTGTTGTTGTAACGTTTGTTAAAGTCCTGGGAATTGCTTGCATTTTAAACTTAATATGTTCACTTTTATTTTATTGATTTTGCACCGGATTTCAGCTTGTTTCCTGTCTCATCCGAAGTGAATACTTGAAAAATTTTACGCTTATTCCATTCATTGTTACCTGCTCGCATTTGGCTTTTAATAAATATTTAACTAAAGTGCTTATGAATGATTTTGTTATGAACGGATTTTTGATTTCAACATTTTCTTTTCTTTTATTAAAGAAAAGTTGTGAAGGAATTTGAAATGGAACTTCGCAAATTGAAGTCACACCGTAAAACCAGGTTTTGTCTTTCCATTAGATTCGTTTGGCTTTGAAAACTGTTGCATATTTGAATTGCATGTTTTATATAATATATATATAGCTTTAAATTTCTTATTGGTATGAGGTATATAGGGTGTTTCTTTAGCTGCATGAGAAGTTTCGATGGTTGTTGTCTATGGTTTGACAGTTGAGAATGTCACACTGTATTGGTATTTCTGTTCAGTAAGATTTGGCAATTCATCATGAATCGTTTAATGCTATAACAACGCTTCCAAACTGTGGAAATTTACTTTGAAAAAAATAAATCTGTTCGCGAAGTTCATAGAGCACTTTGTCCATTTTACAGTCAACATAATCGGCCTAGTGAGCAAGCAATTAGTGCAGTTATTCATAGTTTTTTCACTAATTTTACTCTTCTCGATTCAAAACAATCAACGAATCACCAAAACATCCATTAACTGTCTGTTTGTTGACTGTTTGGTGCGGTTTACACGCTGGGCGGCACCATCGGTCCTTATTTCTTCCGAAATGAGAAAGGAGCTACCGTTACGGTGAATGGCGTGAGCTATCGAGTCATGCTAACTGAATTTTTGTTTCCAAAAATTAATCAGCTAAATATCAACGGCATTTCGTTCCAACAAGATGGCGCAACTTGCTATACAGCGAGCCATCAACAGCGAACCATCAATTTATTCTAAAATCAATTTGGTGACGACTTAATTTCCAGAAGTGGTCCTGTTAACTGACCCTCTCGTTCGTGCGACTTAACGCCTCTCGATTACTTTTTATGAGGCTATGTTGACCGACAAACCAGCAACTCTTGAAGCATTGGAAGGCAGTATTCAAGCCACTATTGACGCCATACGGTCAGATTTAATGGAAAAAGTAGTGAAAAATCGGACTGATGGAATAGACTATGTAACTCGTATTCTCGGCGGACATATGCCGGAAATCATATTTATTGTACTGTATAATATTGTATAATCAGTATTATATAGTGTAGTTGGATTAGTTTAGTGTAGTATGCTAGATTATAGTATAGTAAAATATTGTATAGTATTGTATAGAATAGTATAGCTTAGTATGGTATAGCATAGTATGGTATAGCATAGTATGGTATAGTACTTATAGTATAGTATAGTATAGTATAGTATAGTATAGTTTAGTATAGTATAGTTTAGTACAGATAGTATATTATAGTTAAGTATAGTATAGTATAGCATAGTTGGTACAGTACATAATAGTTTAGTATGGTATAGTATAGTACGCTATAGTTAAGTATGGTATAGTATAATATTGTTTAGTATGGTGTAGTATCGTATAGTAGAGTTAAGTATAGCATTGTGTAGCATAGTGAAGTACAGTATTTTATAGAGTAGTATAGTATAGTATAGTATAGTATAGTATAGTATAGTATAGTATAGTATAGTATAGTATAGTATAATATAGTATAGTATTGTAAAGTACATTAAAGTATAGTAGAGTATAGTACTGTATAGTACAGTATCAAGGGCGTAGGCAGGATGGAAATTAGGGGGGGAAAGACCTTACAAAATTCTTTTTATTTTTTTTTTTTTTTTTTTTTTTTTTTTTTTTTTTACATGCAATAACAATCGAGTTTAGCTACTACAGCTTTTTCGCACATTCTCATCATTAACGTATTAAAAGTCACAATCCAAAAATCTTTGAAATTCAATGAAATTGATACTAGTGGCTCGTAATAAGTTAATGTGAGAAAAATTTACCCACCAAAATATGGTTGGGCTCACGGACAACACAAGACGACACGACTAGCCATGCAATTACACAATAGTTTTTAATCTACTCTTGAGTTGACCTTTAGACAAGTTAACATCAAAAAAGCTACAATTGTTAACTAATTTACTCATACGGTTTAAAGGAGCAGTTAACATATAATTTGTTCTACTAAATGGCAAGTAAATTAAATTGTTAGAATTTCTACTACTTCTACGATTAGAGTTAAAATTAATAAGAGAAAGAAGTTCTGGAGAATCGAATACACCGGTTATGAGTTGGTGCAAATAGACGATATCAGCAGACTTCCTTCGCTCACTCAATGATTGCATTTTTAAAAGTTTTAAGCGATCCTCATTATATTATATTATATCTCATTATATTATATATAAAGATATTATATCTTTCATATCTTTACCACATATTTTTACCATATCTGGTTTTAAAGAAAAAAGAAAAACTACACATTAAAAAGGATTAAAAAGGAATTATATACAAACTACTTTCAAAGCCATTGATTTAATAAAAAATCTCTGATCTAGGGGGGCGCAGTTGCCTCCCCCTTCCCCCTGGCTACGCCCTTGTATAGTATAGCATTGTGAAGCATGGTATAATATAGAAAAGGAAAGTATGGTATACTTTTGCTTAGTAAGGTGTATTATAATGAAGTATAGCATTGCATAGTATAGTATAATATAGTAAAATATAGTATAGAATGGCACATTTTTGTTTAGAAAAGCATTGTATAATGAAGTTTAGCATTTTATAGTAGAGTTTAGTGTAGTATAGAATATTGTAATGTGGAATTGTAACAATTTGAAACTAAATCTGCTCATGTTTGTACAGTTTTAAAAATTTCTAGAGGACTGCACTAGTACACAGCCTATCAGGCTATGGTAAAAAGGTAATTCTTCATTATTGCATTGTCAAGAGCATTAGAGTATAATTTTTATTTATATACTATCAGAATACAGTGGTACGCCACGGATGTTTTCTCTTTATCAATAGTTTATCTTTAGCAATTTATAAAAAAAACTGATTGAATCACACAATGCCACTTCTATAAAAGTAAAAAGTCAGTCATTTGTTTCCCTTGCACAAAAAACACTCATTTATCAATTACATAAAAACCACGGTCAAAACATTCGTAGAAAGGTTGCATGCCGCGCAACAAATATGCATACATACATACATAAATATATACTATACATCAGTGATGTTCACATAGTACCACGCGTGGTGAGACTTGAAAGCTTTATTCGAGAATCGAAACACATACACGATCGAATATACGAAGCTCTCTCAATCAGTTGGTGCTGAAACTACAAGCAAGAAGGTTCGCGCTTCTCATGGTATAATAATACATGGTAGCATTGACAGTTGCTTGGGAAATCATATACTGTCAAAAAATATACTCAAAAAGAGAGCGCTCACAATCCGCCATTGAAAACACAAGCAATGTTGAAAACGTTGAAGTGAAAAAAACAACAACCACAGCAGCTGCTGATGTATTTCCACAAAAAGCTGTTTTTGACAATTTATGTTTTCCTGTTGAAGAGAAAATAAGCAGTTGTCAATGCTACCATGTATTATTATACCATGCGCGCTTCTTTTTCGTGTGTTTTGCACTGCACGAAATGTTTGAGGCACATAAAAATGCGTTATTTGCAGAATAATAATAGTAATAAAGATAATGATAGTGACAATGATAATGATAGTGACAATGATAATTGTATTGATAATGATAATGATGATGACAAACGCATGAAAAGCTAACGATGGCAATTGGATAATTTTTTAATAAACTTTACACTTTAATTAATTATACTTATTATTAAAATTTCGTAAAGAATAAACCCCTATATCCTTTTGCAGCACAAATATGATATTTTAAAACTTATTTCATAAAAATCGGACCAGTACTTTTGGAGTTAAGCGGCAACAAAGAATGTTTACTCTAATTTTATATAATAGTTAAGATTTAAAAAAAGGATGTAGTTTTCTGTGTTATGGACACACCCATTGGGGAGAAACTATCTTTATCCTCATATTTATTCTAATCCGTATTTAAACCTTTGTGATAGCCGTGGCCGAGTGCGTTAAGCCGCGAAAACCACTCAGTGCAAATTTTTGAGCCGCGAGGTCTGAGGTTCGAATCCGCCACCAAACACAGACATTTTTTCAATTGAAATTAATATTTCTGATCTTTCGTCACCTCTCTGCAGACAATAGCAAACCTCAGAGTAAATAATGTCATGCAAAGCTTCTTGAGAACGGAGTCGGCATAAAACTAGTAGGTCCAGTTCTCTAACAATTGTGTACAAATATTTAACGACACGCACAACACAATTTGATCATAAAAAGTTCAGCCAAAGTCCTTTCAAGGACTGAAATGGCCTGTTTTTTTTTGTTTTATTTATATATTTAACCTTTGTGCTTAAAAATGTCTCCATCCTTATTTCTATTCGTATGTTTCACTTTATACTTGTCTAACTCCTTGTCCTCATCTTTCGTTTCATCGTTTTAAACTATATCCAAATCCTTGTCCTATACGTCACAAATTCGTATGTAACATGATAACATAGTCTTTAGATTTTAAATTAAGAAGTAGAAAAAAGGAAAAAGCAAAAAAAAAACACATAAAATATAAAAAATAAATAAGTCCTGTTGAAGCAGTTACAACTCTGTATTTAATGTAGTAAAAAGAAAATAATTCAACGTTTATTTCTATGATCTCCGGAAACCCAAGTTAAACTTCTTTTACATACTTATAACATGTTGCAAAAAGTACCAAATTCCAAGTGAAAAAAAGTACTCAACGCATACTAAAAACAAAACAACAAATGTACTGATAAAAAGTTCGTTGAACTTGCTAAAAATTTTGAGGGTGGTAATATATGTATGTGTATACATACCAAACTCATCTGCTAGAGAAACATAAAAATTGAAAAACTACATCAAAACATAACAAAGAATATAAAACCCAAAGTCAAAGGATACGAACATTCACTATGAAGTCTAGACGACGAATCTTGACAGAAGAAAAGAAAACTTTCTTAGACGCGCCTTCATATTTGTGAAAAGCTTATTGTGAATAGTCACAAACAAAAAAAAAAAAAAAACAAAAAAGAACAACGTGAAAGGATTTAAAAGGATGTATTTAACTCTCTGTTGGACAAATGTGTAACTGACTGTGGATTTCAAAACTAAAGTTTTGAATCTGTTGTTGATGTTGGGAGAACTTAAACATTTTTTGTTTTGTTGTCCTGTTGCATTATTAGATAAAAGCTTTTTCAAAGCGCTGGTCAGTGTATTTTCAGCGTCACTGAATTAGCATTTAAATAATAAATAACACAGCACTACAAATCAGTAGAAATGGACCTAAAATCTTAAAACTTAGGTTAAAATTTATCTATTTAACTCAGGATGAATTCACAAATTTAATAGGTTAAATAATAACAAATAAACTGACCATTTCAGTCCTTAAAAGGACTTTGACAGAACTTCTTATGACCAAATTGTGTTGTGCGTGTCGTTAAATGTTTATAGACAATTGATCGAGAACTGGACCTACTAGTTTTATGCCGACTCCGAACGGCTAATGTGCATGTTCTCAAGAAACTTTACATGGCAGTGTTTACTTTCTGAGGTTTGCCGTTGTCTGCAGAGAGGTGACGGCCGAACAGAAAAATTAATTCAATTGAAAAAACTCTCTGTGTCAGATGGAATTGAACCAAGGTTTTCTGGCTTATGGGTCACGAACTCTACCCACTGCGCCACGGCCGCTGACATTTAATAGGTTAACTTAGGTTTAAATTAACCCCAAAGTGGTTGCTTTCCTGCAACCGTATGATGCACTTTATATATGACGTGAGGGGAAAAACTGAGTACACCATCTTGACTTAAAAAATTGGACTTGTTTTTTATATTCCCTAAATTGTTATTAAAATCGTTCAAAAATATGTTCTAAGAGAACAAATGCAGAGAGGTTATGGCGTAGGACCATAACCTCGCTGGGATTCGAACCCAGAATCTCTAGGGTGGCAGTCAAGCACACTACTTAGTCGACTAGTGTTTTTTTTTTTTTGGGAAGTTAGGTTCATATAGGCAGGAGAAAGACATATCTTAAAAGTAAATTTTGAAGCTTATTAATTTAAGACAAAAAAATTAAAAAAAAAAATTGGATGTGCTGTGGACCAACCCATGGGTTTTGACGTGACAGGGTGTGCCTTTATCCTCTTCTTCATTCTTGTCCATGTCTTTTCGTTTGATTCCAAACTTGTCCTCATTATTCTTATATTTGTCCTTATAATGGCCTACTTCTCTTCTAAATTATTATTTTAATCCATGTCCAAATTCCAGACCTCATTCTTTTTCGAATTCCTTTTCTAATCCCTGTACCACTTATTTCTCAATCCTTGTCCTAAATCTTGTCCAAAGTGTGTTGATGTCCGTGCATAAATCTTTTTCCCATTTCAAGCCCTTATCCTTTTCTCAGTAGTATATTGTTTTAGGTGTGCTTAAAAATCTTTGTCCTAATTTTTTATAAAAAACCTTGTCTTAATTCTTGTCCTAATTCTTTTAATATTATTCCCTGCTATTATATTTGTCCTACTCCTTATTTAAATTTGAATTAAGCTTTGTTTTTTTTTTGTTGTTAAATTTGGTACATTTGGTTAGTTAAGAGTGTTACCTGCGGTGCCGCATGACGACATGCATTTTCATTTTTTAGTTTTATCATGTTACACAGTAATTATGAACTCTTCTGTCCCCAACAAAACAGATTACTGTGTACCTCGCTTAAATCTTGAAAAGAACTATGAAGTTCTCATCCCTTCACGGCTAGACTTGGCTTACAAAACCCCCCTTAAAATTACCGGAATTAAAATTTTTACAGACGGATCAAGCTTCAAAAACAGGTAGGTGGAGGAATTTACTCCAAAGCTCTGAAAATTTAAGTTTCCTTTATACTCCCAAACTATTGTAGTATCTACCAAGCGGAGATGATGGCTATATATGAAACCGCTAAAGTTCTAGGTCAAAAAGACCATTGGGGAAAGAATATTTACATTTTCTCAAATAGTCAAGCTGCGCTTAAAGCACTAAACTCACGTATTGATAACTCTAAAATTCGCACTAAGTGCCGCAGATCTCTTAACGAGATGGCAAGGTTATTCAGGATCCACCTCATATGGATATCCAGTCATAGGGATATCGAGGGCAATAATTTGGCTGACGAATTGGCAAGAAAGGGTACAACCTCGAATACCCTCTTAAATGAGGATTTTATTGGTATACCCATGTCCTCCTATAAACTCCAGTGCAGGAACAACTACTTGAGTCTTGCACAAGTACGTTGGGAACACCTTGTTACATGTAGGGTAGCTAAGCTTACGTGGCCTCGCTACGACTTAATACGCACTAACTCACTACTTGAATTAAGCAGGGTAAACCTTTCAAAAATATTAGAAATCCTTACGGGGCACTGTCTAATCGGAATACATGCTTTTCGATTAGGACTTACATCAAACGATTTTTGCAGAAGCTGCAAATATGAAGAAGAGATAGAAAATGCCCAGCACTTGTCAGCGAATGTCCGGCGCTAAGTAAAAGGAGATTGGCAACTCTGGGCCATCCTTTTTTAAATGGACTTACCGAAGTCTCATGCCTGGAAATCAAGCATATAATAAAGTTCATCATCCGTTCGTACTGGTTTGTTGAGGAGGGAAATCTCTCATAGGTTCAATAGAGATTATGTGGTATCCTAACGGGTCTGCACTGGCCCAAGTGTACGAACCGTTTGCCGGCTCAACCATCAAATCCTAACCTTTATCATGTGACTGAAAACCTCAATTTTACTGCCATCCCATATTGATAATATCGTTGGTAGTGCCAACTTTACACTTGATTTTGTGAAACATTGATCTAGGGAGTTCTCCAACCCATACGATACAAAATTCCTCTACCTAAACTTTGTGAGGCGCCCATACTCGAATATGCTAGCCAGGTCACTTCTCTATTTTTCAACTACTAGGCGAAACCATAAACTAACCTACACTACTTCAACTGATATTCCTTAATACCAACCTATGCAACCTCAGATGCAGATCTCTTTCATCTCAATTTTCATCGCACCGGCTATGGATGCGCCGAATTTACAACTAGGATGCATCGACTGACCAATAGCATGATCAATGAATTCGATTTTGATCTCAGCGGATCCGAAGTCGGATACATTCTTCTTAGCTCTAAATCCATTTCCTCCCTCCCTATATTCCCTAGATACAATTATGACTTGGTTTATATCTCCTAGTTCCTTAAAACTAAATTAAATATATTTGAAAGTTGTTTCTCATATATCTCGTGGACAGAGTATTGCTCACGTAGTAATCTATGTAAATCCCTGCCCAACAAAAAAAAAATAAAAAAAACTCCCAAGAATTAAGAAATTAATTGCTAATGTTACGTACTTATCTGCTCGTGTTAAACTCATAATAAATAACTACTGTCGTGTCATAAAGTTTAACGTAGCAACAATAATCATGGACGTATAAATCCATGTTGTTATATTCTTACCTCAATATGTGGTTTTTTTGCGGTGTCGTGGTTCCAAATATTTGTACTGAATTTTGCTATGAAGTCAAAGAACCATTTCTTGCTGTCATAAAATAATATTCTTCGTAGCATTTCTACTCAACGAGTAATAATTCCATACATTCAATATTGCATTTTCGTTGCATAAGCTTCTACCTCCATGTCCTGAGGACGTTGGAGTGTCGTGACTCCAAAATTTTTAATTATTTTTGTTATGAAGTCAAAAACCATTTCTTGCTGTCGCAAAATAAAAATATTCGTAGTATTTCTACTTAAAAAAAATAAATAACTGCCCATTTCAGCCCTTGAAAGGACTTTGAACTAGCTTCTTATGATCAATTGTGTTGTGCTTGTTATAAAGTTTGTACACAATTGACCAAGAACAGGACCTACAGGTTTAACGCCGACTTCGAACGGCAATGAACGGAATATGTTCTTGTTCTCAAGAAGCTTTACATGGCATTTTGATTACTCTCTGTGGTTTGCCATTGTCTGCAGAGAGGTGGCGGCTGTACAGAAAAATTATTTTAATTCAAATAATTTTCTGTCGCTGCTGGGGTTCAAACCCGGGTCTCCAGGTTCGTTCACATAGAGGCCACGCACTTTAACCAACTACGCCACGGACGCCACAGCAGCATTTCTACTTAGTGAGTAATAATTCCATGCAACAATAATGCATTTTCGTTGCATAAGCTTTTACCTTCTCTTCCTGAGGACGTTAAAATTTATTTTTTATTTTTGTCGTAAGGCCAAGCACAAATCCTTTATTTCTGTTTCGTAGCATCTACTGTGCCGCATATACTTACCGAATAGTAATTCTATGCAACGCTGTTGCATGATTGTTGCATTTTCGATCTTGTAGTGACTATCCACCACTCATTTTTTCTTCTATTCTTGTCGTAAGGGCTAGCCACGACCCTTTACTGACATTCAATTTTTATCCATAGCAGCCATAAATAGTGCGTTATAATACCATGTAACAAATTTCCAGTTTTGTTGCTTAAGCAGCTCTTTCCGAGTCCTGAGAACGTCTTTATTTTGTTTTTATTTTGTTTTGGACATATAGCCAAGGAATAAGTCTTTTCTATAGTTTTATTACTTTTATCATAACATCTCCTTTACTCATTGACTAATATTCCATGCAACGCCGTTGCATTTTGGAAAATTGCTTTTTTCAACTTGTTTTGAAATCTGCGCTCTAAAACGAAACGTTGTCTCGTCAAAAACTATGACCTGCACAATGTACACAAATAGCTATGTAAGTCTGATGATGACCTTCGAGTCGTGGCAGGTGATATCTCCTCAATTTTCGAGGAAATAATTAAAAAAATTACAATTTTTACTCAAACAAGAGTATAAAATGTCTCATAGTTTCAATTAATTATTAACACAAAAAAAAAAAAAAATAAAATAAAACGTAGACTTAAACCCATATTCCTTCTTAACACATTTTCGATTCATGTTAGATTGGCTCAAGAATTAAAGTATTACCGGCGCACTTTTTTGCTCTTGTGTTGTGTTATTATTCAACTCTGCCGCCTGAATTTATTTATTATTTTATACGAGTATTTCTGCTTGGAAAAGTAAAAATAATGAGCAGCAGTTGTACTGAAACTGGGCTAATTTATTAACTTACCCATTTGACCCTGACCAATGTTTACGTAATGTCTGTGCAATGAATGAATGGAAAAAAAACATAAGTCGATAAATACCAATAAATTTAAAAATATCAGATATACGTGCCTGCATGTGCTAGGAATAAAAATACAATCATTACACATAAAACCCATGCAGAATGAATTCATGGAAATGAAGCAGAAAAATTTTGAATCAACTATATTCCTACTGGGTGTTTGTACGTAATTATTGTTTAAATATAGGTTAATTGAGACCGCAAATAAATAAGAGCAATCATATATGTATACGTTGATATGAAAATTGACAACAGTAGTACTGGCAACTCTGTCAGAGTAGCGTTGAGGTTGTCTATACATATTTGCTTAAAAAAACCGCAATTTGGGACTTAAATTTATTTTTTAGGTATCAACAGAAGGTGTCGGTTTACAAAGGCGTATTATTTAACAGTTAGTCAACAGTTTTCAAAGTAGTTGTATTTTTAGCATGTACACTAAGGGAAAAAATATTAAATTTATCCAAGAACTTTTTTAATTTATCCAAAAAGCGAGTCATTTTTGCACCAATAACGCATTTACTTAAACCGACTACGTAAATATTTAAAATTTATTTAAATACTTTTTTAATTAAATAAAATATTAAAATATTTAAAATAAAATTAATAAAAAATATATTAAAATTATGCACGAATATATTTAAATATCTTTCAAATATTTACTATTTGAAAATAAAACTATCGCATTTAAAGAAAATTTATATAAAAATATTGATTTTAAAAAACAACATATTTAAGTTGAAGAGGAGGAAGAAACGAGGAAGAAAAGAGGAAGAAAAGAAGAAGAAAAGAGGAAAAAAAGAGGAAGAAAAAGTATGAAGCAAATATGCAGGTAAGTGACAACAGTTGCAAGATATTTTTGAGAAAATATCGAGTTGTCACTCCACCCTACATAAATTCATCGTCGCACACATCACCCATCGCAATCACAAATCATATTGACCAAACGTGCATTATATATTATCCTTGTAACACAAACTAAACGAGAACTATAAGAACCTGCAACGGCAAGAAATAACTGCAGGAACAGAGTGCGACGCTGCTGCTGCTTGGCGGCTGCTTGGCCGCTGTATGGAATGTGTGTGTAGGTGTGTGGTATAAATAAAATTCAAATACGGGAAAAAAACGAGTTGTAAGGAAAACATTTGATTTATCCACGTAAATATTTAAATAAAATTTATACTCAGGCGTGGATAATGCTAATATGCGTTATTTCCCTTAGTGTATGTATAGTTTTAGCATCTTCATGTGTCTACTTTATAACCCAATAAAAATTTAAGAGACATCCATACAACTGTTCGTTTTATTATAGAAAAAACAAATCGCACATCTCTTGTTGATGCACTCTATGCTATTAATTAAGCAAAACTATACAAAATAACAATGGCTACGTTCAGCAGGCACAACTGTTGTGAAACTGTTGAGTGTGTGCCTGCTGAACGCATAAATATCAGTTTCTGATCAGCTCAACAAGTTGTGAAAACTGCCAGTTTTTGGTATTATTTTATTTTTCTGATACATGTTTACTCAACATGTTGAGCACAACAGTTGTGCCTGCTGAACGTAGCCAACGCAAAAATGCAAGAATCGTCAGATACATAGGAACATAGGGGGTGATCCAGTAAAAAAGTCCTATTGTTTTTTTCTTATAGAACAAAAACCAACGTTTTTTTTTCTAAAAAACTCTTTCTGTTTATTATCAAAGGAATATTGAAAAATAAACCTACATTTGAGTTGCATAAAAATGTAAATGTGTAAATTTTTTTGTGTCAAAAAAATACAAAAAAAAAAAATTTGTTCACTTTTTGATTCCATTGCGTTATTTACCGTGTTTTCGTTGACTGTATAACATTTAGAAATATTTTTTTGTTTTGTTCAGTTTATTTGGTCTTCTTAAGATTACTTTTCATAAAGGCCTAATCTTTCTTTTCGATTGGACGCAGTTCAGGACAATTTGGAAAATTCGCAATTTTTGGTACCACGGTGACATTTTTGGTACCTATTCATTTTTCTATTGGCGTTGTGAGCCAATAGAACACGATATATTATTATTGGTCTTGGTAGCCAGACCATTAAATTATTGGTCTGGCCAAAGTAGTATTGAACCTTGGTGTTGACATATAAAATGTAGTGAACGCCGCTCCAGACAATCTCTGATGTAAATTTCGGTGTTGATGGTGCTATCTGTCACAAATTCCTTACTTTGAAGGCAACATTTAGAAATGGCCTGCCAAACCAGGTATTTCTCTGGAAATTTGGTTTAGTTTTGAGTTGTAAATTTTTAAGGATACCTTTTTAACCGCAGTAGAATATTTATGTCCAAGTTACTGCTTGAAATCCATTTTGCAGTACGTTTTATCGTCCGTAATCATGCAGTCAAATTTGGTCAGGTACTCGCGAAATAGTTTTCGAGTCCTCTTGTTCTCTTTAGCGTCCTTTCTTCCGACCAATCAGGGTACTTTTTGCATTTAATAATTCAGCAGGTTGTAATTTTTTTTAATCTGTTGAACAGTTGATTTCAGTGTTCCCGATTTTGCCGCTAAATCAAGTACCGAAGTGCCTGGTTTCTTCAGAAACAGCCGACTAACTTTATAAGCCACTTTTTAGTTCGCTGGACCACATTTTTTAGCTGACCCTGGTGGTTCTAGTGAAGTAATACGAATAGTTTAAAGCGGGCCGTACTGTGTTTGTGATTTGCCTCGTTCCAGTCGTGCATCCAACAGTCTGACTGACGAAAACAACGAAAAAGTTAAAAAAATTGTCCTCGCAGATCGTCGTGTGGGCATCAGGGATATAGCAGCCTGTCTTGATATCAACAATTTGTGGTTTCTTCACCACGACAACGAACTTGCTCACACATCTCATCAAGTACCCGACTATTTGACCAAAAAACAACTCTCATACCATTACGCAAGCTCCGTATTTATGTTTTATGGCTCCTTGTGACTTTTTCCTATTCCCACAACTCATGTTATTACTTCGCGGAAAGCGTTTTGAGGCCATTGAGGCAATAAAGGAGAATTCGTAGAAGGAGTCGGAAGACGATTCCAAAATCAGCCTATGAAAAGTGTTTTCAAAAATGTAGGAAGCGTTGGAATATGTGTATTGCTTGTAATGGAGATTACATCGATGCAATTAAAATTATATTGATGATTAATTTAACCATTTCCGTTTTATTCAAGAATTCTGAGTAATTTTGATCAGAAGATTGTCTCCTTCTAGATCGATATATTTGGTCCAGCGTTTTTAACATTTTTTATTCCTTCCCAATAATATATTTTATCAAGATCCTCAAAATAGGCGTTTGTTTCAGTGATAACCTCTTCATTTGACCCAAATCTCTTACTGCCAAGCTTTTTGTCAGGTTTGGAAAAATGAAATTGGCCCAGGGGTCTAAATCTGGAGAATATGGCGTACGTTGTAAAAGTTCGTAGCCCAATTAACGGATTGTGCCATGGCGACTATAGACGAATGCACTGGTCCGTTGTCATGGTAAAAAAGCACTAATTTTTTAGTCAATCAAGTCTGCCTTGGTTCGAAATTAGTGTGTTAGATTTATGGGAATTCGGGGGCAATCAAACGAGACCTGTCTAGGATGTTGTAAGTATGGTGGAAGGCCGTAAAAACATTTGTATTTGAATCTGAGGTAAGTGTTATGCTTCTACCTCAGTCAATTCAAGTTATAACACAATTTAATCCACAAACTTCTCTACCACCAACTACAACTTCAAGTCGCAAATATTGGTGACTTTTCACTTTTAGTTGATTAGAAATAAGAAAAGATATGCACAAAGGTTGAATCATACGACTATGACCTGGTCGGTATTCGAACCCGGGACATCTGGTGTGGCAGTCAAGCATGCTACTACCTCGATTAACGAGGCCGATGATTTATTTTCGGTTATGTGGACTCTTTAGACAAAAATCTTGGTTTTTTGTTTAGGGAATTCGTCAAAAAAATCACCGGTGCTTTGACAAAAAGATCATAGATTTTCAATTTTGAGTTTTAATAAAAATGTAAGAATGTCAATTAATACTAATTTCATAGATAATTTGTCAGAAAATCATAGAATTTTGCCCTAGGATTCCATAAAACGGTCTACGGAGATTCTACGGGTGGAACCTTTCTAACGGAAATTCATATATTTTTATCCAAGGAATCTACAAAATCTAAAAAAGTACATCTAACTAGCTCCACAGATAGTCCCTGGTTCCTGGTTCCTTGTTATCTAAGGAGTTCACCAAACATCTAAAAAAATTAATAATCCTAGAAGTTCCATAGTTTTTGTCTGTGGAATCTATTGAAATTGTCAAAAAAATTGTTCAACAAAATACTACGAGGTACAATAATGTCGAATGAACAACGTGCCAAAATATTGGCATACAACGAGTCATACAACGGTCTTACTAACAACATCTGAAATTTGATAAAAAAAAAAGGAAAAGTAGGCGAGAGTCGTTCGAAATTCTTTTTCGAGCTGTCTGTTCAAAAGCACTGGATAGATGTTCACAGGAAAAGTTCGAACTCGATCAAGTCATGCGCAAATGCTCAATGCTATTTTTTTGACGCATAAGCATGTGATTGCGCATGAACTATATGCGAAATATATCTTTTTGGTGGCGCTCAATGTTAAGAGATCTCCAATAGCTTACCTTTACATGCTTCTTGTGTACGTGAGCCATAGCGTCATGGGATCGATGGCATCTAGCAGCGTTGAATCAGTTGAGTACAAGAATGGGGGAAAAAGTTCGAACTCAATCAAGCTACGCGCCAACTTTTGATGTTAATTTTTATGTACGTTATAAGTACGTGATTTTGCATGAACTATTTGTGAATTGTATCTTTTAGGTGGCGCTCAATGCTAAGCAGTCTCCAATTGCTAACGTTTATTCATGTTTTGCGAACGAGAGCCACAGCGTCAAGCGATTGTTGTTATCAAGAAGCGTGGGATGGGTTGAAGTGGAACTTGGGCCATCATTAAGTTATGTTTCCTTTTATATATTTGTGTTGACTTGTTTTTTAACATAACATTTTTATAAACGTTACATTATTTTAAACTTTTTACTCCATTATCAAACTTGCTAGGTTTAATGGGTCAAAACTATTTTATATATATAAAATTTTTAAACAATGTTTATTTTTACGCAGCATGATGATTTTTTTAGGTCACGTGAAAAAGTCTGAATATATTCAATAAGGTCATATATGACAGAAAGATGGAGAAAAGTTCTATATGAAGGATGCATATTTACCGGGCTACGGGGGTTGTTTCAAACTTGCATGCGAGCAATTTGTTTGTGTCTATAGACAGAAGCTAGTCTATAAGGGGTAAAAATTTACGCAAATGTTCAATAAAACTTCGATAATCTCCTCAACAAATAAACGTAAAGTAATTGCATTGAGTGTGTGATTGTGCGCGCGTGTGTGTGTAAATCAAAGTTTGCGTCTGACAGGGATAGGAATAGTTAAATTTCTTTGCTTGATTTATGACAGTGACATTAGAGCTTAATCAATATTTAATGACACGTAAATTATGACAAATCTCTAAATAACAGAACAAAATTGAAATAAATAGATAAATAGAACACATGCACACAAATACATACACACACACACTCACACTAATGGCTACATCTGAACAAAGCACTGGCAAACGAAAGATAACTTATATGTATATATATATATATATATATATATGACATATATTTCACTCACACTTAGATACGCACTTATCCGCAATTGACTAAAGTGTCAATTAGACTGGTCGACAGCTATTCTGATATGGGTTGACTGGGTTGATTGGGTTCAATTTTTATGTTAAACGGGACAAACAAAATTATTAAGTTATCCAGAAATAAAAAAAAATACGCAAATGTAAGATTTAGTTTGGATTCATACAGAAATGTCGCAATGGTTATCATTAACTATAAAAAACGGTGTTATAGAATGATTCTTAAAAGTTATTTTAGATATTTTGAATCAACTTCCCTTTTACATAATCATTGACTGTTTTATCAACCAGATTTGAACATTTTGGCAATTTTGTTGCTTGGTGTAATTATTTCTACGCAGTCAAAATAAATAAACATATTTGTATGCTCGTGTGTTCTATTCGAGGGCAATTTGAGAAGTTAGCGACTTTTTGAATTTTCGACTTAGTAAAATTAAATTAGGGATGTTACGGTGGTGACTTTGCCGAAAACGGAGGCTGAACCGAAGTTTTAAAATTTGATCTATCGCAGCCGGAGTTCGAACTGTAGCCGAAGCTGGAGTCGGGAGTACAAGAAAGATGTATTAGATTCCTCGAAATCGATTGAGAAGGAAAACGGGGAAAAAAGAAAACGAAAATAATATAACCTCAACAAGCTAACGTCAACGTTGAAAAACAAAATCCTTTTGGTATTTAACGTAGCCCCTTGTCACCAGGAGTCGAGGTTCAAGGAATTGACGCCCAGCAGATAGATCTTTAGGCACTATTATCCAGCAACGACGTTGAAGCACAGTCCTGCCAGAGAGCTTATAAGTTAAGGAGAAAGGCGTTCGTATGTGAGATACGTCAAATTGTAAACGCTGCTGCATTTCGATCTTCGTTGCAACTCCGATTGTTTAGGCCGTAACCCTAAGGAAGCAAAAAAGTAGTGAATATGTAGTGAATATCGATCGAGTATCGATACTCCAGTACTGATGCCCGAAAAAGTTGCTCGATAGTTTTTTTCCGACGAGTCGCTGCTTTTCCCGGCATTCACTTATTGAATACCTAAAGCATCAGGAGTGTTTTTAAAGGCACTTTAAAAGGCATTTTTGTTTTATTGTAAAAATTACAGAAACCTGCAAAGAAAATGTAAGAATATTAAAATATTTTTTCTTCTCCACCCTTGCATACGACTTGCCTAAGAAGTTTTGTATGTGTGGAAATTAAAGTTAACACTAATTGCAGCGGAACCAACGACACTGTTGAGAGATATCCTCAAGGAACGTTGTGAATTTGCTCCAAAATTTTCGGAGCCAAAATTGGAGTCGGAGGTATTAAATCAATCGGATGTTCCGACCTTTCGGAACTGAACTCGAACCTTCGTTACATTCCCACTTTTAATGCAACACTGGTTCTCTCAACTATCATCTATTAGTAGACTACTGTCATATTTTGAGCAAGCTTCGTCATTAAGTTTGTGTTTGACAGCCATTGAAAGCAGACAACCTCGTGAATTTCGACGAAATTGGAAAAAAATTAGTTTCGTGTACTCATCGAGCACTATTTTTTGTGTAAAAATACCATGACCGACACCAAGGAAAATACGATGGAAGCCTTGATAAATAATATGGAGACTCTGCACCATGAATTTCAATGGTTAAGAAGTGGTTTACTGAAGTCCGTTGTGGTTGTACCAGCACGAGGGACGCTAGGCATTCAGATAGCCCAAAAGAGGTCGTCACGCCAGAAATCGTCGAAAAAATGTATGCAATGATATTGCACGATCGAAGACTAAAAGTGCGTGAGGTTTCTAAAGTTGTAGGCACTCAACTCAGCGGGTCAGTTCTTACATTTTACATGAATATTTGCACATGGAAAATCTATCCGCGTGATAGTTTCCGCGATTGCTCGCACTTGACCATAAGCGCAGTCGTGTGACCACTTCACAGAAGTGTTTGGCGATGTTCAACCGTCATCTAAAGGAGTTTTTGCGCCGTTTGGTAACTGTAGACGAATCATGGATACATCTCAATACACCAGAGACCAAGGTTAAAGCAGTGGTCTTCTCCGGGTGAACAGGCCAAGGTGGGTCTGTTGGTCAACAAGGTCATGCCGACAGTTTTTTCTTTTTTGGGATGCATGCTGAGTCATTCACATCGATTGCCTTGAAAAGGATAAAACAATCACCGAGAAATATTATTCACAACTGTTCGACAGATTTGACATTGATTTAAAGCAGAAAGGATCGTATTTGGTGAAGAAAAAAATGGTCTTCTACCATGACAACGAACCATCGCACAATGGGCCCAAAGAGCTTTTGCGTCTCAAAAATTTGTAACTTTTTTGTCTCTTGGAATAATTAAGCATAATTTTGAATAAATTATCTATGAAATTCAATAAATCTTATGAACTACATTTTTTTAAAATCCATGCTGTTTTTTAGTACTAAATTTTTTTTTTTTCAAGTCAAAATTCTGTAACTTTTTGTCTGAATTTGTCTGAAATATTTAGTTAATCATTCGACATACATTTTTAAATCCATATTAACTCAATATCATTTTTTTTTTCATTTTGAATTTTGTTTTTATTTTTTAAAATAATAAAGAAGCAATTAAAAATGCATAGGTACACACGAAATTACAGTGAAAAAAAAATTGTTAGTTCTGTAAGAGCAGTAAAGCTTCTTTACAAAGCTCTTTTGATTCTACCTGCTCTTCTGATTTGTTGTTTTCTTACACTTGATATGAGTGGATCTGACGTCAATAATAAGCGATGAATAATAAGCGATGAAAGACATCTTCGTTTGTTGCTTTTCTTGAATATTTTCTAGAATGTGACACTTATTTTTTTGTAATCTTTATTACGTGCTTCTTGAGCATCTTCAGATAGCTGACCTATTGATAAAACTCCAAAATGCTGAATTATGGTTCCATCATGAAAAAGTAATTTGTGTACCGAAGATAGCATGCAATGCATATTCACCAAATCGTATATGTTGTAGAATTTTGGTAAAAATCAGAAAACATATAGAAACATATATACATCAGAAATTAAATAAATAAAAATAAAAAAAAACATTGTGAAAAGTTATAAAACCCCAAAAAAACAAGTTCATAATATGTGATAAATTAGAAAGACCAGCAAGGCCCCTCTTTGCATCCCCTACTCCACTGATTTCTTCTAGACAAACATGCATTTGAGTTTTTAACGGAATTATCAATTGCGACTGCATCAACAGATTTTAATAGAATAAAAACTAATATAAAGCTTATGGTACACTTTTGAAAATGAAAATTGAAATTTCTAAATAAGGGCAAAATTGGAGCAACCTTTTTCTTTTTTGTCAAGTTATCAATACACTTAAGAACCAAATGCACTATGAAAGAAAACAGCGCAAGACAGCGCAAATATTTAAAACCTTAATCAAAGACGAAATAAGGTACAATAAACAGGTTGATAAAAATTATTAAATTTATTAAATAAAACAATTTTTCTGTTTTTTTTTCATTATTTCAAAAAGCTTAAACTATAAGCTTTCCAACGGTATATAATACCTGTATGATCAATTTAAAAAGTGTTGAAAAAAAATCGACTAAAAACGTTTTTCATTTCGCTGCTCATGTAGGACTCTGTCTTGAGAACACTTTAGCAAGCCATATAACTGAAAAACTGGTTTGGCGGTAAGAGATTTGAAGAGTTGAAATCAAGAGTTCATTTCGAAAAAAAGCTTATTTTGAGGGCCTTGATAAAACCTACTATTCGGAAGGAATAAACAAATTGGAAAAATGTTTTAATAAATGTATCGATCCAAAGGGAGACTATTTGGAGAAATAAAACCTTTTTTCTAAACGAAAAAAAAATAATTTTATTAAAAAAGTTATTGACTTATCAAATTGCCCTCATTTATAGGCATACACACACATTGGCCTATGCTAATGTCCATGCTTTCATTTTTAATGAAAAGTTTTGCGCTTCAGAGCATTAATAATGACAGCCTCATGGACTTTCGATTAATTTCTGATATTATCACTGATATCATGATATCTGTTCGTGCATGCTTTGCGGCTATTTCAACGTACACACACATACATGCATACATATACATTGCTATACTAGATGGACGTAGATTTGGCTAAAATTCATTTACTGCTTTTCTGGCTCATTTGGGATTTTCAATATATTGCCATAATAATATTATTGAATTTTATATTATTTTATTCGTGAATTTTTATCGCATATCGCAAGTTGTTTAAGCTCAAAAGCTCTTTAAATTCAAGCGATTCAATTTTTTTATAAAATACGAACATAAAGGTTTGAATACTGGATATGCTTTTCAGGGATTTTATTGCTGATTAATCTAGTTTTTTGTTTGTTTTTTTGTTTTAATGTCATGCTACTTTAAATTAATATATTTTATAAAAAATGTTATTTTTTAGCTTTTTTGTTTGCTCGGAAATACTCATCTATTTAAAAGGAAATTTTTTAATTGGCACATTAACAAAAAAAAAAAACAAAAAAAACACAGTGCAACATCAATACAAATAGAAAATAAATATTTGTATGTGTATGTATCTAATATATAAAATATAAATATCTTATTTTAAAGTAGCATATCTCAACGGACTCTGGTAGTTATTGAACTACTGCTAGAACCGCTATGAAATGTTTATATTATTTTCATTTCAATGTTTAAAAAAGTAACATTCTGTTTTGGGATTTTCATCAATGTTGTAGAAAATTAACCCATATTGTTCCCAAATTAAATTATTTCCAGAGAATCTAATATCTTCCGAAAGTACAAAAACAAATATAGTCTAGGAATGGTGGGTGTTATCAGTTCCCTAAAACAACAAAAAACTGTCGGTAATTTTAATCTATCTTGAAGCAAGTCCCTTCTGTACTACCACTCGACCTTTTCATTTTTTGAAATTAAATCAAATCAGCAAAAACGTGATTATTAATAAACTTATAAAGTTTGAATTCACAGATTTTTCAAAGAAAAAATATCAACCCCAAAACATTCGCAAAATTTTTCTTTTAGTCAATCCTTTGCTGGATAGTAAGAATAAGTTATCTTTCAAGTGAAGGGGTCAATGTCTACTTGGTCCGAGGTTATTGCAAAAAAGGGGATAAAAAAAAGGAATTGACTAGAGAAGATCTGAACTGAATACTAGAAGCATTGTCCATTTACCGGGAATAATTTCTAATGGAGTAGTACAGAAAAGAATAGACGATAAAGTTAGATATAATAAAAATAGCTTTTACTTTAATAGGGACAATTGTATAATCAAGCTCTACCCTTGGCATCAATTTTACGAAGAAGTACTAAATCCTTTTTATCTATGATTGGCTAAAGGAAACCGCATCCAAACTTATGCAGAAGCTGTAAAGATGTAGAATAAACAGAAAACACAACCTGTATGGTCTGAATGCCTTTATATCAAAAAACGACAACTTCGATAAGTGGGCTCGGGTACAGAGAACTGTGCATGAGTTGGACTCTATGATTCATACTTGTATGATTCATATCGAGCAGCGTTTTGCAGTGCTCAGCTTAAAGAAAAATTTGTAAAAACCCAACTTGTGTATTTGATAATTTATTTCGGAGTGAGAAAATTACACAATGTAAATTTTTAGAACAAAATTCAAACTCAATGAAAACTGATTTTAATTAATAAAGTAGAGATGTGAAAGGTATGAATTTGATTGAACTCTAACACCCTTCCTTAATTAAATTCTACTCCAGCTAGTTTGCGAAACTTTTCTATTTTGATTGCAGGTAGTCTTTTCGTCATCATATCGGCCAACATATCATCGCTGGGACAATAATCGCATTTGATATTTCCGTTGTCAACATGATCCTTGCGAAATTAACTTTTGTGTCGATATGCTTACTTCTGCTGCTCAGTTTCTCTTTTTTTATTAGACGTAAACAGCTTTGGTTGTCTTTATAAATTATAGTTGCATCCTTTTGCTTGAACATCATATCGCACAGTAGTTGTTGAATCCAAATTGCTTCCTTACATGCTTCGGATAGCGCGACAAATTCCGCTTCTGTAGAAGATAAAGAAACACAAGTTTGCTTCTTGCACGACCAACTGATTGTACCACCGTTCATCTGAAAGACATAACCAGAATTAGATTTCCTGCCCAATTTGCATCAGAATATCCCAATAATAAATTCGAATTCTGGTTTTGGCTCAACGGGAGAAAACAATTTTCAGTACATTTTAAGTATTTTAGCACCCTTTTCAATTCTGTCCAATGCTCCTGATTGGGACAACTAACCTTTCTAGCCAAAATAGAAACGCTTGCAGCAATATTAGGTCTTGAATTGATGCTTAAGTATAATAATGAACCAATGAGACGCTGATAATTGCAATTGTCAAGTAAAGCTTCAGAATCTGATTTACCGTAACCAGGATCAAGAGGATACTTGGAAATCTTCGCATCTTTTAAGCCATATTCGGTTAAAAAATTTTGAATGTACTGCTTTTCACGGATACAAAAATTTGATTGTTTATCTTGAAAAACTTTCCTAGCCAAGGTAGTGATGAAAATTTTTAGAAGAAAATTCAAACCCAATGAAAACTTATTTTAATTAACAAAGTACAATTGTGAAAGGTATGAATTTGATTGTACTGTAATATAGCGTTAGTTCAATTCCAATGATTAGGTATGCCATACATACATGTATGTATAAATATATGATATATCTATACACATTTACATGTAAGATTTTAAGGCCCATAAACTGGGAATCGCTACTCATCAATAGCCTGACCCGTTTTAGGTTGCTCGTTCTCTCTTTCCAAAAATTATCTTACCCTATCTAACCAACCCTATCCTAACCTAATCTAAAGTGATTAAATATAATCTTTAATTACCTTACCTTACCTTTCCTTACTTTACCTTACCGAAACTTACCTTGCCTTACCTAACCTTACCTAACCTCATCTAACCTTACCTAAGTTTACCTAACCTAAACTAACCTAGCCAAACCTAACCTATACTAACGAAATCTTACATTACCTAACCTAACCTTACTTAACCTGGTTTGACCTATCCTAATGTAATCTAACCTTACTTAACCTTACCTAGCCTTACCTAACGTAACCTAATCTAACAGAGCCTGATCATAGCCAACCTTACCTAACCTCACCTCAACTTTCCTAACCTCACCTTAACATCCCTAACCTAACCTAACCAAACCTAGGTCAAAAGAATCTAATCTATACTAGCCTAATCTAACTTAATCTAGCCTTATCTTACCTAATCTGGTTTGACCTATCCTAACCTGATCTAACCTAACCTGATCATTCATAAATTTACCTAAAATTCCTTACCTTACTTAACCTGATCATACCTAACCTTACCTAACCTCATATAGTCGAAAAATTTTTTTTTTAATTTTTTTTTCTTTTTATTTTATTCGTGAGAGGGGAACCTTCAAGAGGCGCCACCGTGCAGGTGGAAGTGTGCGATTCTTACGCACTAAACCTGAACCTCCGCATTAAAACTTCGTCTCTTTGTAAACCCCGCGGTACCGTGGTTGACCTATCCTTGCCTAATCTTTTCCAAACTTACTCGACGTATCCTATCTAAACGTAACCTAACTTAACCTAATATAATCTTACCTTACCTGTCTTAATACATAAACATAAACTACTTACCTAAACTTACCTGATCAAATCTTACCTAAACTAATCTACCTAAGCTAACTCAACTTGACATAGTCTTATCTTACCTTACCAAACCTATTCTTACCTAACCAAACATAACCAAACCCAAGGAAACTTAACCAAACCTTATCAAACCTAATCAAACCTAACCAAACATAACCAAACCTAATCAAACCTAACCAAACCTAACCAAACCTAACCAAACCTAACCAAACCTAACCAAACCTAACCAAACCTAACCAAACCTAACCAAACCTATCCAAACCCAACCAAACCTTACCAAATCTAAACTAACCTAACCTATCCTATTCAAAACTAAACTGACCTAACCAAACCCAAACCTAACCAAACCCAAACCTAACCTAACTAAACCTAGAAAGTAATTTTTTTTTTAAATATCAAAATAGAAAAACAAAATCATGGCTTAAACTGGTACTTTAAATAAACAATTTATGATAGAGTGTTCAGAAATATTTGAAGAATCCAAATTGAAAAAATAATATAAGAATCCAAATTGTGGCGTCCGTGGCGTAGTTGGTTAAAGTGCGTGGCCGCTATGTCAAAGAACTTTGGAAACCCAGGTTCGAACCCCAGCAGCGACAGAAAATTATTTGAATTAAAATAATTTTTCTGTACGGCCGCCACCTCTCTGCAGACAATGGCAAACCTCAGAGAGTAATCAAAATGCCATGTAAAGCTTCTTGAGAACGAGAACTTTCCGTTCATCGCCGTTCGGAGTCGGCGTTAAGCACGTAGGTCCGGTTCTCGGTCAATTGTGTACAAACTTAATAACACGCACAACACAATTGATCATAAGAAGCTAGGTCAAAGTCCTTTCAAGGGCTGAAATGGCCAGTTATTTATTTATTTATTTATTTTTTTTTTTAAATTGAAAAAATTATCTTCTGTACCACTTCTGATGTCCGAGATATTATAATAATTTTTTTGAAAAAGTGTAAAAATTGCGTTCAAGTATACATTTCACTGATATACTTGAAAAATATGCTAATTATTAATTCGCCAAATTTAATTAATAAAAAATTTTAAATTTAGGCTATTTGGTAACAATCATAAGTTCTGTGCTATCTCTATTATAAATTTAGCTTAGAATATCCTTGACACAGGACACTGTGGAAAAAAAAATCGTGTGTGGCATTGTGTTTGGCAAGATATTGTTAGCTTAAGTCTATGCTTACTGTTGCTAAAAGACATACGTAGTTTTTGCCACGGCCGCCACACGTAACCTAACTTACCCTAACCTATTTTTATGGTTTTTGTTTATACTTTCTTGCCTTTATTTTCAAGAGTTAATATACATAGTAACATCTAAGGGTTCATTAAAAGTAGATAAGAACTTTATTTACAAATGGAAAGCGTTCTCTCTGAAAAAAAAACTTCCGGGTAACTTTCTCGGCATAATTGGTGGTAAAAGTAGACTTAAGTAGCTTGAGTGGAGCACAGTGAAAAGCCATGCAAGACTACTGATGAATTAGCGTATCAGCCAACGAAACAGTCTGTATAGTCTGCTGTATAATTTGCTCTATACCAGTGGTGTTCACACGCATGCTACCACAATTTTCAACTTAAGTGCTTATGTTAGTAGCTCTCTCGCTCTCTACACTGACGAACATTATACACAGAAAAAAAAAGAGTAGAACTTTTACCTAAAAATGTAGTGAATTCAGCTAAAGTAATCCGGTGATTTTCAGTCAACGAATTTGATTAGGTGCGCTACCAATTTCTAAATGTTAATTATATGCAATTATATTGGGTAGTTTAACTGCCAGAGTAGCTAAAAAAACCTAAATATTTAGGTGTACCTTCAACCATAAAATAGATAAGACACATAATTTATTAGAAGAATAAGCTAATTTTTTTTAAACTATGACCACTTCAGATTATGCAAGCCACCTACTAAGTGTAGAAAAATCATCTAATTATTTAGATAGAATTCCCACTTAAGAGTGGGAATGCCGTGCAAAAAATATGCAAAAAATATGTTTTTTGTTTTGCAATTTCTATTTTGAAGTGAAACTTCCTTAGGTGACTTTACTTCATTTCGTCACATGATATAGAAGAAAGATTTGTTTTATAGTAGATAGAATGAGAGAGATAAATACATTGCATAAATGACTGAAAAAATTTCTTTGCCACCGCTGAGAGTCGAACCTGTGATCTCAAGATTTCAACAACCAACGCCTTATCTATTGAGCTAAATTTCCAATACAGGAATTTACTCTACATACCAATTAATCAAATTGCTGTAGATGCCCAGTGGAAAAATAATTTCAGAGTTGTGGACCTCATATTTTTGTATACATTTTGTTCACAAGTTATCAAACGGCGTAACAGCACAGCGGTAAAGCGCTTGACTATAGCGCCAGCGGTCCGAGTTCAATTCTCGCATGAGACTTTACTTTTTGTAAAATTTTCTCACTTTGTTTTTATTTATGTTTTTTATAGGAGAGCGCTGTGCTCCTATAAAATTCAAATACGGGAAAAAAAACAAGTTGTAAGGAAAGCATTTGATTTATCCACGTAAATATTTATATAAAATTTATACTGAGGCGTGGATAATGCTAATATGCGTTATTTTCCTAGTGTACGAACAAACCGACAACTTGCATTAGGTAAAATACTTAACTAGAAGAATTAGATGATTTAATAAGCAAAATTTTAGTTGAATTAACTAATTTTAATTAGGTGAATTACCTAATGCATGATTGTTAAATTAACTGTGTAAGTAGAAAAGTTGTTGAAAAGATTAGGTGAAATAGAAACTTTCACATTAGCTAAACTAGTTTAGGTAATAAATCAATTCTTTTATTTTCTGTGTACTGTAGGTACTAAGCAAGAATTGTGTTATAATTATCATTATAATTATCGGTATCAAGATCATTATCATTTTCACTCTCATTATTATTGTCATTATTATAATCATTATTATTATTATTATTAATATTATTCTGCAGTCATAACTGCATAAAAACTAATTTTCATATCCCTCAAACTTTTTGTGCAGTGCAAAACACACGATCAAGCGGCGTGAACCTTATTGCTTGAAGTTTCAGCGCCAACTTGACTTGATTGAGAGAACTTTGTGCTTGCGATCGTGTACGTGTTTCGACTCTCGAATAAAGCATTCTAGTCTCACTACGTGTGGTACTGCGTGAACATTACTGCTCTATACAGAGCCGTTGTTGTTGTTAGTTGTTTTCTTCATAATATACGTATAGAATTTTGGAAATTATTTAATAAATTTCAACAATATTAAAAAAATTAAATATTCTTGTGTTTGGATAACAACGTTTTATCTTTGTTTTATGATATTCAAGCAATTTTGATCATATCTCAAAAAAAAAAAAAAAAAAATAACTGAAATACCAAATTTGTTTGCATAGAAAATTGAACATTATGTGAATTATTTTAATATGTTAATTAAGCTAAGCTCCACAACATGATATTTTATTTGTCTTCGAACTTGTTTAAAGCTGTTATTTTAATCTTGCATATCTTTAGGCTTGCCAATCTATCACTTGTCTTAGCATGCTTTAAGGTTTAACTGCAAAACCTGTTACAATCTCTGTCGAAGCTCTGCTACTTTCAAATATTTGTTTTTCTTATCATATACCTTTCTCTCTCAATATCTATCTTGCCTCCACTTTTTATCTTTTACACATACGAGGGCAATTTGATAAGTGGAATATCATTCCATGGATTTTATCGACAATTTCTGGTGTGACGACCTCTTTTGGGCGACCTGAACATTCTCAGTCACTTGTGCTGGTACGACCACAACAGAATTAAGAAAACCACTTCCTAGCCATTGAAATTTATGGAACCGAGTTCTAATATTATTTATGAAGCCTTTCCTTGGTTTCGGTGATGTTTTTTTTTGCACTAAAAGTAATGCTAGATGGGTACTTGAAATTCACTTTTGTCCATTTTCGTCAAAATTCACGAGGTTGCCTGCTTTTAATGGCTGTCAAACACAAACTAAATGACGCAGCTTGCTCAAAATTTGAAAGACAGATCAGCTTTCAACAGATGTTATTTGACAAGACCAGTGTTGCATTTCAATCAGCCAGTGGCTTCTCAAATTGCCCTCGTAACTGTTTCTTTACAATTTCTTCTGTCTGGACCGAATTCCATCTTGTTCATTCCTAGTACAACTTCAGTCCGTAGCCAGCCCATTTATGCTTTCTCTTCTCTGCCAAAATATATATTTGTTTCTTATGCTTTATTTGTTTATTTTCTGTGTAAATTACTCGTCATCATGTGTTTGACAAGCATCTGATAAGTTTTTGTTTGTTTAAATTGGAAAATTTGGAATAATCTGTAATATTTTGTTATGCATGCAAATGTTTTTTTTTTTTGCATTTTATCATAACCTGTTAACATTCTTCAATTAATTGGTTTGTTGTAAGTATGCATGTGTGTATTTGCATAGGTATAGGAGGAGTATGTGTTTTGCATCAGATTTCAATCATTTAAATATTTTTGTATGCTCTAAATTTTGCATATAAATTTCATTGTTCTGAGTTCCATGTAAAGTGTTCATTATTTTGTTATGAGAAATATTCCAGCTAAAAAAAAAATTTATAAAAATTGATAAGCACACATAAACAATTGTGTAAAAAAAACAATAGTTCAGAATCTATCTATCTACAAAAAAGGTAGAAGACCTTACAATCGTGGTCATTGAAATGTTCACAATATTACTTCAATAGGGTTTCTTTCAATTCCGGTCTAATGAATAAAACAATCCTTTTCTAATCCTTCCTATATCAAATGAATAAAAGATTTTTTTAAAATACAAGAGAAATTTTACAATTGATTAAAATTTAAAATTTAATTATAAGCAAAAAAAACATTTAATTTTTTTATGGTAAGAGTTGATATAAATAGTTTTTACAGTAGTTAATGTCAGAAAATTTAAGTATATGGAAAAAACTTCATCAATTTCATTGACTGCATCGTTGACACTTGTGAGGGTTTTGATTGACAACGTATCTTTATCCTTGTGCTTATTTTTTCTATACTTTCCTTTGTTCCGAAACTTTTATTCATCCTTATTCTTATTCTTATATTTGTTTAAATACTTGTCCTACTTCTTATCAAAACTCTTAATCCATTTAATCCATGCCCAAATTCCTGACCTTATCCTGGTTCGAATACCTTCCCTAATTCCTGACCAGCTTCTTTTCCAAATCTTTGTGTTAAATCTTGTCCTTATTGTGTTCAAAATTTTCTTCTACTTCTTGTCTTTAAACTTTTCCCATTCTTGTCCTAAATATTGTTTTAGGAGTGTCCACATCTATGACCTTATCCTCACCCCGATCCTTTTCGTTGTTCTTTTTCCAATTCTTGTTCTAATTCTTCTCAACTCCATGCTCTAATCTTTGTCCAAATTTTTATCCTACTTCTTCTCTTATTCAAATGATCCGAATTTTTACACTCATAATTTTTCTAATCCTTATCCAAATCCCTGTCCTAATACTTGCCCTTACTTCTGAAAAATTTAATTTAAATTTTATTTTTATTTTTTTATATAATTATTTTTTTATTTTATTTTTATTTTTTTTTCTGCTTTTGCATTGCATTTGGTGCATTTAGGTTACTTGAAGATATTACCTGAGAGGCCGCACGACCCTACTATTATTTTTTTTTTTGTCATGAGAGCTAAAACCTCAGTTTTACTGTCGGTCCATAAAAAGTTTTGACTGTAGTCCGTAGCACTTATAGTCACGGAGTTATTATACCATGCAACGTTTTTTCATTGTTCTTGCATTTTTACTGCAATAAGCGATTGTTTTCGCGGTGTCATGTCTCAAAAATAATTTTTTTTTAATTTTCGTTATGAGGTCAAAGAACCATTTATTATACCAGACGCGGTGTCATGTCTCAAAAATAATTTTTTTTTAATTTTCGTTATGAGGTCAAAGAACCAAATTGCATTTTTGTTGCATGAGCTGCTATATACGCGATCTGACGATGTTATAATATATTTCTTACATTTGTTAAAAGGTCAAAACCCTCATTTCTATTTTAGAACAGTCACCGAGCCGCATAACTCGGCATAACCGTAATAACTACATGCTACGCCGTTGCATGATTGCTGCAATTTTGATTTTTAAGCGGCTCTGTTTCTGGCCTCATGACAACATGAATTTTTTGTTTATTTTTGTCATGACGGCTAAAAACCATTCTTTACTGGTGTATCCAAATTTTTACCGTAGCACCTTTACGTTGCCAGTTATAATTTCATGTAACAAATGTGATGTTTCGTTGCATAGGCAGCTCCCTCCGTGTCCCGATGACGTATTTATTTTAATTTTTATTTTTGTCGAAGTCAAAAAAATCAGCCTTTACTGTCGCTGTTGTTACTTCTACAATAGTACCTTTACTCGTTGAGAAACAATTTCATGCAACGCCGTTGCAAAGGATGAGTCCCACCCATTTGTACTCGGTTTGTGGCCCCAGTCTACGGCCCACTTATTGAAGTCACCTACGATAAGTATTGCTTAGAGCCCTCTCGGAACTTCAGCTATCGCGTCTGGAGTTCCTGTATAGTTACAGGATGCGTAGACTTGGCACTAAATTGCAACTCACAACCCTATTTAACATCAATTTTAGCCCGAACGAAACCATTTGTGCATGTATGCTATCGTTTATAGGAGAAAACATATCCGTAGGTCAATATATTCTCCTATGCGGAAGTCGTTTACAGCAAACTCGACTCTAGATCCACACATAAAATGCAAGTGGCTTTCAATAATTCTACTCGTTACGTCTACGGTCTTCGGAGGTTTGATCACATTTCACCCTTTACCAACCAGTTATTAGGTCGCAGCTTATTCAAATATCTCGAAGCAAGAAATTGCATTTTCTTACATAAGATCATCCACTCGCGTTGTCCAAGCTATCTTTTTGAAAAGTTAAAGTTTTGTAGATCTAGTAGAAGCATGAATCTTGTTATTCCGAAGTACAACTTTCTAAATTCAAGTCGTTTGTTTTTCGTTAGCGCTATAAGACTTTATAACTCGCTTCCTAACTACATTAAAGGTATCTCTAACCCAAAGTACTTCAAGCATTTAATTTTCGATCACTTCTCTTAACTCTTTTTTTGTCTTTTTCGATCTTTATTCTTTATTAAAATCTTAACTACTATCTAAACCTATTTCATAAAGTATTTTAAAATATAATATTTGGAAAATGTTCATAATTATTTTAGTCATATTTTCAGTTGAGAATTTAATGTAAAATTAAAATTAATGTTAATTTTAGCTTTAAACTTTTAAATAGTTAATTTATAAGCAATGTTTTTGTTGTCATTTATTATATATATATATGCGGCTTGTAAAAGACTTAAGTCTTAAATGCCTACTTTATTTCCAAATAAACATAAACATAAACATAAACATATAATGGTTTTCCCATATTTCCCAATTTTCTGTGGTTTTAGCGGCATAAGGTTTGCTGAGGATAGCCAGGTCGATGCCCTTGCTCCTGATGATTTGAGGTTTTGGTGGTTTTTTGCTGTGAGACTGTTGAGGCTCAACTGCAGGAACTTTATTTACGTTTGTATACGTTGGTTGGCTTCCTGGAAGGACGGTCAGCTCAAGCTTCCAGTGCAATGTTTTGGTTAACTTGCGTTCTCTTGCTATGCATAGAAAACAACTTGCAAACTGGTATGGTTGGTGTGGTATGTATGGTATGTATAGTATGATGGGTATAATAATGGGTTTTTTTTAGCGGTATAGGACTTTTCCTTCAAATGCAACACAGAAATATTAATAAAATGGCCAATATTTTGGCTTTATTAATTCGTACAATTGATGGCATTCAGTGCTTGAACACAATTTCGCGCACAAGGTCACTGCGACTTATGAAAACCATCCTGTCCGATTGCACCACTTTTTCGAGCATAGCCAATAACGTAGCGAATGTTGGTTTCCAATTGGTCCGTCGTAGCTGGTTTATCAGCATAGGCCAGTGATTTGACGTACTCCCACAAAAAGTAGTCTGAAGGAGTCAAATCAAGTGACCAAGCTGGTCAACTGACAGGTCCATTTCTTGATATGTTTCGATGACCAAAAGTTCATCACAATAAAGTGATGGTTTCATGCATTGTAAAGCCTTGTTTTACCGTCTTGCTGGAACCATTTAGCACTGAGACGATTGATATTAACATCTATCGCATTAATTGCGCATCAGAATCATTTGCCTGTAGCGCTAATAGTTGACGGCAATGATGGTTCCATCTTCAGTTTTGAAAAAATTTGGACCAATGATGCCTTGCGCATGCAAACCACACCAGACAGTAACTTTTTCTGTCCATTTGGTGTGGTTGATATTTTATAATGGATATTGTATGTTGAATATGGTTTAATCGGTATGGTATAATAAGGTGAGGGGTACACTTTTATGAAGGTTTGATATGATGAGTATGGTATGCTAGGTATGGTATGAGAGATATGGTATGAGAGGTATGGTATGAGAGATATAGTATGAGAGATAAGGTATGAGAGTTATGGTGTAAGGGCTATGAGTATGACCTGATGACGTATCGTGTAATGAGAATGGGATGATAGATATGGTGTGATGGGCTTACTTGTATAGGTATGGCATTAGTTTGATTGTGTTGATGGATATGGAAAGATAGGTATTTTTTTGATTTCAAAAGGAAAGTGAAGACAAAATTGTAATAAAATGAGAACCCATTTGCACTACATAAGTAGATAACATTTTACTACATAGCATCATTTTTTGGGCATAATTTTCACAGCTTCTGTGGAAAAATGTCAATAAACACTCTTTAGTTTGAATCTATGGAAAAATTGGTTAATTTTTAGTTATTTTTTCTTTTTTTTGTAGAATTTTATCAATACTCATTACTGTCCTTTTTTTTAAGGGACAGTCCCTTTTTTTGTGTCGAAAAAGCTGTCTCCTGAATATCCCTTAAAACTCCTTTTTTATCTCTTAAGAGCAGACATTTCTTGTTTACTGGGTATGACTGATAATCACAGGTCATATTACGGCGAATAATACACACGAATGTGGACGGAACCATTTTCACAGCTCAAAATCTTTGCATGGGCGAAGTTAACCAAAACACCAACATGGAGGGCGGTCGAAATAGTTATGACGGTAACTTTGATATATACGGTGCAAATGAAAAATGCAACGAATTGGATGGTCAATATCGGTACGTCAATATCGGTACGTTAAAGACTATTGTACTGATGAAATCATCCAAAAGTGGCGAAAAGACAAAATTTCTATCCCGAATCGTAGGGTGGAAGTACAGGGTGGACCACATAGAAAAAGCAATCAAATGAACAAAATTAAATTTTTTTCATGCATTATGCCTTTATTGGTAAGAGCAAACATTCCCATTAATTATGGAATACAACGGCGTTCTAGTGGTTGCATCGGCTGGCTTCGCAGTATCGCATTCTGTCACTCCAATTTTTCAAGATCTATTTGATGGTTTCGGGCTATAGTACCACGGATCGTTGGATGATATTGACCTTTAGTGCTTGAATCGTTTCCGAATTGTTGACGTAACATCGATCCTTCACAGTTCCCCACAAAAAAAGTCCAAAGGGGTTAAATCGTAGCTCCGAGGCGACCAATTGACATCGCCAAGACGGCTAATAACACGATTTGCGACATCCTGCATGAACTGAAGAGGTCGTCCAAATTCATGTCTCCAATTTCAGTAAAATCAAGTCACATAAAATGGTTCTGTAATGTCCACCGTTGACCGAACCTTTGTTTCCAGCCTCATTTTCGAAGGAAAATGGTCCAACGATGCCACCACTCCACAATCCGCACAAAACTGTCGCTCTCTGTGAATGCATCGGTTTCTCGACAAAAACGTGTGGGTTTTCCGAGCCCTAGATGCGGCAATTTTGTTTGTTAACGGTGCTTTATTTTGGCCAAAACTTCATTTCAAATAACGCACCGTTTTTGGGTGGGCTTGGGCTACACAGCACTCACTTTGTAAATAAGTTTCCAATATTTCCCAACGTTGTTCAAGCATAAAGTGACTCATTTCTTTCGGCGGAGTTATAATACTAACTTTATGTCAAGATTTCGAGCGGGAAGAAGCTGCCAGGGTCAAAATAACTTATATTTAAAAAGAAACCACTAGATGGCGCACCCTGAATATAAAAAACAAAACGGTGTCTGTGTGATGGCTAGAAACTCTAAAACTCTGGGCCAATTGGTCTGAAATTTTGACAGAAGATTTTTTTCAATTACAAGATGGTTTTGGGAAAAAATGTTTGCCACACCCTCTGTTACCGCCCACAAATCAATAAAACTTCTGTATATCAGAAGGTTTTGAAAAACTTCCTATATATTTGGAAGGTCTATGTACTCATAATGGTGTTATCACTTGCTGATGTCCTTCTACAAATAAAACTGGAGTTACTAATTGCCAAAGTCTTTCTATTGGAAAACTGGCAAGTGCATTGAAAAAGGGGGTGTGGCCGTATTTTCGATACAGGATAGTTATGGAAGCAAAAGTCACAGAAAATTGAAAATCATGCCCTGCTACTGGGAAACTATAAACTGGAAGACTAAGGAACTAATAAAAGTTTTTGATTTTCTTGTTATTTTTCAATATCCTTGCCGGCTGTAGCAATGGGCGCCAGGAATCGCTTATATAGTTTATAAATTTTTATTGAAATTTTTTATAATGATTTTATTTTCATCAGATTTTTAGAGCATGTCCTTGTTCGCTAAAAAAAAAAAAATAGGAAACTGACACGTTCATGAAAACCTAGTAGATTTTGCCCAAAAATCTTAATATTCGAAATATGATTACAATCCTCGAGTAGAGTTACCTTGAAGACCTGTGAAAACTCAATCTAAGCAAAAAAAAGTAAAATTAAAAATACAAATAAAAATAAAACATCCAAGGAAAGTACACACAAAATATACTGTTTCCATTATTGAGAGATTGCTTATATGTAATACCTTAAATTTTCTGTGCGTCCTTAACTATTTTTTGAAAATTTTCCCCTAAAAATATAGAAAAACAAATATATCCTCTGCTTCTTAAGCTCAAAATCGATAAAGTGCATAAAAAAACAAAATTTTGTTGCATACTTTTAGAGCTCAATGGTTTAGTATCTAACATGTTCTTTCAATTAAATCTAAAGAAATAGCTGTCAGTTTATATATCAAATAATATTGCATATATTTGTGCTGCAAATGAAAATAATGTGGCATACTCTTAGGGGCTCTGTGAAGTGTTTCTCTTAATTTTTGAGTTTTCAGTATAAATTCATGCACTACAAATTTATTAATATTTTAAAATATTTTCTCTGGCTTTTAATTGAAATCAATGAAACTCAATGCATACAAGCAAATGAAGTTTTTTGTTCAGGAAATTTAAGAAATTCAAATTTTTCTTCTTTAGCCCCAAAAACTATGCTGTTGTTTTTGTTGTGATGTTGTGCTTGATTTTTTGCATGTTTTCATTTATTCATCTCTATTAGTCGTCGTTCCTCGTCTTGCTGTCTATTTTCTAGGCAAATTTGCACATTTCTGCAGAGTGAAAATGGGAATCAACAGAGCATAAGTTAAGCCTAGTGGAAGGTTTTCTCGATTTCATGGTTTTTTTTTTTTTTGTTTTGTCTTTTCTTGGCATTGTTTGTTTTGGATATGTGGCAACACCTGCATTTGCAGTGAAAATTGCCACAGTGCTACTTTCATTGTTAGCATGTTGTTGGAAAATATTGTGTAGAAACAAGCAAATTTTGAGAAAAAAAAGACACATGCAGGACGCACCTGCATGAGTAGTAGTTGTTGTTGTTACGTTGACCCATGCATGTATTATTCGCATCTGTTATTTGTGAGAGTGTGTGTGACACACACTCTTTTTTGCTACATATGAATGTATATGCAAATTTTTATTTTGCAAGTCTGTCCATGCGTCTATTTTATTCGTTTCCTCGTTAAGATGGACAGCCGAAAGGCCGGATAGATATGCAACAGAAACACGCACACACACACACACACACTGCCGTTGAGGGAGATGGATCTGATAGACGCCCGTTGCCAAGACAGATTGCTGCATAAACGGATGCACTAAAGATTTACATACCTTCACAAACAAACACACATACATGCATCACAGTTACAGCACCATCAGCATGAGCCGGCAGACAGTCAGTCAGACATGCTAGACAGACATGGGCTGGCTGTATTTAGAAGCAGACAGCCAAACAGATAGCTTTGTCAGTTAGCTAGTTCATGTCGTCATCATAATTATTGTTGTATTTTATTATTGTTGCATTTATTATTTTGATATGTATGCGTGTATAATTGTATACGTATGACTTTCATTTGCATTAAATTTTATGCAAATTAGCCCACTGTGCAGCAGCAGCAATGACTTCACTTAGACATGAACAAGCCAACAAATTTATTCATTTTCATATTGTCAGCATTTTCATAAACTTGTTGTTGGTATTGTTGTTTTTATAGTAGTTTTTCAGACTTAATCTTAAGACAAAATTTTGAGATTTTTTTTATTTTGATCTCTGAATCTTGTTTAAAAATTTAAATTTACAAAAAAAAAAATTATTATTTCATCATGTGGTCATGTCGAACCAACACAAGCAATAAGCAACTCGTTAGAAGGAATGGATGTTGGAAATGGATGGTATTACTGATAGTTTCACTGTTGTTCCATTATTTTTCTTTAGGGATTCATTAAATTACATTAGGTAATTTCATTAAACCAGTATCACCTTTGGTTGAGATTCGGCCTTTTAAAAACTGATTTTTTTTTTCTTTTGTATTTTTATTGAAAACATTTTTTTTTTTCTTTACTCATATTCAAACCTAACCGAACTCATACCGCACCAAACGCACCACCAGCAGGAAATCACAAAACAGTAACTCAATTCTGATCTTCCATGTTCTGTGATTTTTACTTTCAAAGCTATTCGATATCAAAAATGTGGCTTATATATGCGGAGCCACACCCCTTTGTCCAATGCCCGTCACAGTACCTTAATTCCCTTATTCTTCTTTCTAGTAAAAATGCTTCCAAAGCTATTTGATATAACAACTTTGAGTTGTATGAGTGTTTCCACGCCCCTTTGTCAAGGAAAGAAGTTCTTACCAAGTTTCATTGATTTATGACTTATAGTTCAAAAGTTATACCGAAAATTTGGGTTGATGAAAAGTGCCTCGCCTCTATTTCAACGCCCATCATATGTAACCAGTGGAATGAAACGTCTGATTTGAGGTCGAATTGCCCACCATAGATATTCGGTGCACTCCTTTTCCCTACTCTTATTGGTTTAAAAAAAAATTATCAAAATTGGTTGAGAAAGACGGAAGAAAATTTTTCTTAACTGTTCTGAGTACACCTATTTATATATAGATATATAATAATAATGTGTATAATATATAAAGTAGATAAAGAAATGGCTTAAAACATAGATCTGTGTATAATAACTAAGAAGTGGTTTGAAATATTTGAAAAATTTTTTCACAGAAATAATGTTTTAAGCTGTAGAACTTTGAAAAAAATACAAAAACAACATTTTGAAAAATGTAATTTTCATCAAAAAAATCATAGGGGGGTAGCTCATGATTTTCGATGATAGAAACACTTAATTTAATGATGTGTCAAAATGAAGCAATTTTTGCAAATAAATCATATGGTGTATGAAAGAGTGTGAGAGAAGAAAATAGAAAAACAAAAATAAAATTACAAAAAAAGAATGTCTGGTCTAATTTTTAAGCAAAAATTGAATATTTTAGAGTTTTTTTGAAAACAACATAAGAAATTGAATTGGAGAGATAACGGTAAATATTTTCTTATTTCTCCAAAGTCATTTTATTAAACTTTCACACAAAGAAAATTTAAGGAAAATCGATTGAAAAATGGCTGAGATATTTACATGCAAAATCAAAATTTGAAATATCAATTGTTTTTTTCTCATTCTGAGGCAATGACATTGCTTTAAGAAATACATTGCATGGAAAAAATCTACAGGTTTCGAAATATCGCAATACTTTTGATGTCGTAATAACGGGAAATTTTTTTACATACTATTCATGGGAATATATTAGCAAAAAAGTTTTCGTATACCGTTATTTTTCTTAACCAACGAATTTTCATACAAAAAACGTTGTACTGAAAACATCTATAGTTTTCGAGATATCACAATAATTTTGATGTAAAAATAACGGAAATTTTTCAAAATTTACTACTTGTAAGCAATTTTACCATCACAATATATATTGACACTTGTTACATGAAAAAGTGCTTATTGTAGGGTAACCGTAAACGATGGTGAAAAATATTAAATTTTTTTTTGCACATCTTATGAATGTCTAAATTTCTTTCTTATATCATGTTTTTCCATCTCTTATAGTTTAGCTTTTATTTAATAAATAATCTTTTCCGCTCATATTTGAGGTCAAAGGTCACCAATCTTATATTCAATCATACTGTGCAGCCAGATCTTTCATACGATACCTCATTCTTCATTCTACCTCTTCCCAGTTCTGAGATCCCTAACTAAAATTAATATAAACTTTCAACGTTAATATTTCTGGTCAAAGGTCATAAATTTAAAATCTAACATAATTCGGCACATCTATGGTGCAGTACCTTTTGAATGATATACGTTTCATTGTTCTTATTCTAAAATAAATATTGAAAAAGTGTACGACAACATTCGATGTTTGCGTATTAATATATAAGATAAGATTACATTAAGGGGAGCAACGCAGCCAGAGGCCGAAAAAAAAGGTCATGTTTGTGAATTTTTTTAAGGAAACCTATGGGATATTTTTAAATGAGGGTTTTTATACCTAAAAATATACACATTGAAGAATATTTTTAGTTTTTTTTTTATTAAAAAAAATTTAATATTAAGGTCGATACAGCAGTTTTTGTAGAGCGCTCTGAAAAAAAGGTGAAATGCGGTGACCAAGATTGCTCCTCCTTAATTCATCTGAAACAAAAAAATGAAACATACTATTAAAGAAGATACTTAAAACTCGTACTTGTCATAGCCGTTTTTGAAAATATTGATTTTTCACAAAATGGCGGACTTTCGAACGTAAAAAAACGATTTTCGACCAAAAATTCGTCATAGTTTTGCCTATAAAAAATGAACGAATCTACAAAAAAAAAAAATCCTATGACAAGTACGAGATTATTATGTGTACAATAAACCTGCGAAAAAATCAATACGATCGGTTCACTGAGCTTCGAGAAATCTTGGTCACCGACTTTGAAAACATGGTTTCGAGAAAAACGCGTTTGAAAATAAGCGCCAGCACTGCGCGCTCTAGAAGGCGGTTCACTCAGTAGGCTATAACTTTGTTATTTTTTGAGATATTGACTTGAAATTTTCACCACATATTCTTGAGACTTAAGGCTTTAAGAAAATGCAAAAAAAATTTTTTGAAAAAACGAAAAGTTCTGACTGCGTATCTCCCCTTAACTAAAATATTATACAGATCTACAAAGTACTGCTGTTTGTACTGACAAATATTTGTTCTACTCATCGTCTAAATTCGTGATTGAATTCATGTTCAAATTTCTTATTCCTGTTCGAATCCCTTTTCAAATACTTGTCTTACTTTTTGTCTAAAAAATTAAATAAAATTTGTTTTAAGTGTGTCCTATTCCCTTTCCTAATCCTTGTCCCAATGTTTGCCCTTATTTTAGCTCAAACTTTGCCTCAATTCTTATTCAACACCATATTCTTAAATTTGTCCAATTCTATGGTCTATTTTTTATCTTGATTCATATCGTAATCTTAGTCCAAAAACTTATCGTTATCCTCTTTATTATAATTGTCATTTTTTCTTATAATTTTTATTTTGATATTGATTTTTTTAATTTCTGTTTTCTTTATTTTAATTTTTTTCTCATTTTGTTAGTATTTGCATTTGTTTTTTTTTAATTTATTATAATTTTCATATTTTTTATTTTCATATTTTTCATCTCTCATTCTTATTTTTATATTTATAAATCTTTTTTCATTTACATTTATACCCCCCCGTTTAAAAAACGAAAAAAGGGTATCTTAATTTTGTCACTCCGTTTGTAAAGCCCATAAGGAGGCGTGGTAGGTATAGAAAAGTATTTATCTGTTATATGCAATAAGGAAATACAATATAAGTCAAAATATCGTTAATAAGGGATGTTTTATTTTCCTTACCTCGTCTGTTTCCTGGAACTAAAGGGAACAATCCAACATGGAACTTGTAGATACATGAATGCCCTTTTATTTTGCACAAATACCAGATAGCATATTTACGATATTTTGACTTATGTTGTTTTTCTTTATTGCCACAGATATATTCTTGATCAGCATCACTGCCCGAGTCGATATATCCCCGTATGTCTGTCTGTGATCACTATTACAGCCGTTATTTTCAAGCCATTATCACGAAATTTAATATTTAAGCTTGTCTCTAAAAACTAAAGATCAAGTTCGAAAATGAGCCAAATCGGATGAAAACCCCCCGCCTATCTCCCATATAAAGTGACTTTATCAAAAAACAAAAGCGAATATTTTCCGTTAAAACTATGACGAAGATGTTTTTACAGATAAACAAATTATTGGTTGCTTAGGACTTTGAATAAACTTTGGTTCGGTTGTGGGGGTATTCTAACCTCTCCTCAGTCGAAGATCATTTCTTACTAGTTTTCTTTGTTTTTTTATTCATATTTTAATTTGTGTTTCATATATTCATATATTCATTTTTTACTTTACTTTTTATTTTCAGTTTTGATTTTAATTTTATTTTTGTTTTCATTTTTATTTTTATTTTTTGTTTTTATTTTTATTTTTATTTTGTTTTTTAATTTTTATTTTTTATTTTTAATTCTATTTCTATTTCTATTTCTATTTCTATTTCTATTTCTATTTATATTTCTATTTTTATTTTTATATTTGCTATTATTTTGATTTTTTAATTTTTGTTTTTGTTTTTATTCCTATTTTGATTTTATTTTTATTTTTACTTTTATTTTTGTCATTAATTTAATTTTTGTTTAGATTTTTATTTAATTTTTATTAATTTTTTTATTTTTATATTTTTTATTGTTTGTTCTCATATTTATTTTTTTTTTTATATTTTCATTTTTATTTTTATTTTTGTCCTTAATTTAATTTTTGTTAGGATTTTTATTCAACTTTTATTTTTTGTTTGTATTTTGACTTTAATTTTAATTTTCATTTTCACATTTATTTTTATTTTGAGTCTAATTTTTTTCTAATTTTTATTCTTATTTTTTATTTTAATTTTAATTGTTATTTTATTTGTATTTTTATTTTTATTTTAATTTTAATTGTTATTTTTATTTGTATTGTTATTTTTATTTTTATATATATTTTTAATTTTATTTTTATTTCTTATTTTTTATTTTTGTTTTTATTCTTATTATTATTTTTGTTTTTATTTTTATTTTTATCTTGGTCATTAATTTAATTTTTGCTTAGATTTTTATTTAATTTTTATTTTTTGTTTTCATTTTTATTTTTATTTTTTTTATTTTTATTTTTATTTTTGTCGTTAATTTAATTTTTGTTTGGATTTTTATTTAAATTTTGTTTTTTGTTTGTATTTTTGCTTTAATTTTCATTTTAATTTTTTATTTTTATTTTGTTTCTTATTTTTATTTTCATTTTAAATTTTATTTGTATTTTTATTTTTATGTTTATTTTTATTTCTTATTTTTATTTTTGTTTTTATTTTTATTTTTATTTTTATATTAAGTTTTCTTTTTTTTTTATTTTATGTTTGGTCTTATTTGTATTCTTAATTTCTCATTTTTATTATAAATTTTGTTTTAATGTAAATTTGTATAAATTTAAGTTTTTGCATTTTTGTTTTTATTAAAATTTTTTATTTTTTTATATGAGCGATTCCATCAATTATGGGCCAACTGTGGAGCTCACCATCTAGAATTTTTTTGTAACTTTTCTAATTTGAACGAATGGGGGGAAATGTATGCAAAATTTTTTTTTTTAACTCTTTTATTTCAGCTGTGATCCATTATGGTATTTCTTTATTAAGTTGCTTTAGTCATGATTTCTGTTTTTTTTCATGGATTGTTATTGGACTAAAAAAAAAAGTAATAATGTACTTTTATATAAAATAACATGAACTTTCCGAAAAAAATAGTGTGTTATTTAAGATGTTTGAGGAAAGCTTTTAAAATTAAGTTTCAAAACTGAAATCGAAGTTTAATGCTCTTGCCCCCATTTTTAAATTTTTTTACATATTTTTTTTTGAAAAGCTGAGAAAATTTTATATAGATTGCGTACATTTTGGAGATTATAGTATATATACTTTTTGGTATTATTTTATTTTTATTTTTATTTTAATTTTTAAATTTAGTTTTATTTTTTTTTTAATTTTATATTTTGGCTTATTTGTATTCTCAAGTTCTCGTTTTGTTATTATAAATTCTATTTTAATTTATATTTTTTTGACGTAGAATACGTCGTTCTCGGAGGTAAGTAGGGTGGTTGATAGTGATCAGGTGTCGGTATTTACATTACTTTTTGAGCCTTTGGTGGGCCTAAAGTACTAATCGTACAATGTTGATCTTAGCACTTGTTGGTCTGCTTGATCCTCAATGCGACAAAAATTCATGTAAGAACTGTCTAACTTATATCAATTTTACACAATTACATGAAATATAAAGCCAACATTTGATGTTTTTGTTTGCTTAAACTTGCTACCTATTTATCGACGGCTTCCGGTTTTTTCGACGGCGAAGACAGCGCCATCTAGCGTAAAGACATAAATCTTATAATTAAAAAAAAGCCTACTTTTGGGGGCATGTTGTTTTTAACAGACTCGCGTAGCCCAGTAATACTGAGTAATTTGAGGGGCATGCTTTTTTAACAGAATCTGTTATTGAAATGTCAAACGCAGCCAATTAAATATCCGAGCATATTATCGACAGTGAAATTTTGACACATGAGTTGTTGAACTTGATAGCATTGAACAAATTTTGTTTGCCTGTTTAAGTTTTCTACCTATTTATGGACAGTTTCCGGTTTTATCGACAAAAGCATAAAATTTGTATGGGAGCGCCCCTAAGGAGTGGTCGGAGGGAATAGGTGTCAAAGGTAAAAATGTTCCTTTTGCAAAAGTAATGGGGGTTGGTGATATATATTAACCCTCTCCGGCACTCTCTTAAAGGTCATATCCTCAGGTGTATGGAATAAATATTTTTAAATAATGTGTAATAAGTACCAAATTTTTCGTAAAGATCGCTATGATAAGATCGGTGGTGGCGTTCTGATAGCTGTCCATAACTCGCTTGCTTCGGAGGAATTAACAATTCCTGGTACCAACGACCTGGAGTTTATTTGTGTTACAGTTAAAGTAAATAATAATACGATTTTTCTTACTTGCTCTTACATTCCACCTAAAAGTGATTTAACAATTTACTTAAACCATATTAGTGCCATCGAAACAGTCCATAATATGCTTAAAAATATGGATACTATCATTGCATTAGGTGATTTCAACTTACCTTCTGTATCCTGGAGTATTTCCGATGATTCCGCATTTCTTACTCCTATTTCTGCCTCTGATTGGATAAATGATTTCTTAGATAAGTTGTCCGATCTGTGTCTTCAGCAGGTTAATAATATTCTTAATAAAAATTATAGATCTCTTGACCTTGTATTTGTAGATAGATGCACTTCCGTAAATCTCCGTCGTTCGAACCCAGTTTCCTTACCTGAAGACGATTATCATCCAACTCTTGAAATAACAATATTACTTGCCAACATAAATGAAAATAAATTAGCTCCAGATACGCGAAATAATAAAATTTTTAACTTTAAAAAAACAGACTATGTTAAACTTAATGCTCTTCTCGCGCGGATTGACTGGTCCCCAATTTTAAATAATAGGTCTTCGTACTCTTTTTATGATGTCGAATCTTCAGTACAGTTTCTTAATGATACATTGCAAAAATGTTTCTCATTATCTGTGCCAAAAAAAAAATAGTAATTTCAAACCTTTAAGCCCCCCTTGGTTAACTAATGAACTTAAGTCTTTAAAAAACTCCAAAAATCGCTTATTTAAAAAATATAAAAAGTCAGGCTCTAATTTAGACTTCGCTTGCTATTCCTCTTGTCGTTACAGATATCAACTATTAAATAAACAGTGCTGCTCTGCCTATATAGCCAAAATAAAAATTCAATTCAAAGATAATCCGAAACTTTTCTACACTTTTGTCAACTCAAAACGAAAAACCTCTAGCTTCCCACCTCTTATGAAATTCAATCATGAAGAAGCATCTTGCGACATCGAAGTTTCCAACATGTTTGCAAACTTCTTTAAAACAACCTACTCCGATATACCATTGAGCATGAGTCTTGAATATCCTTACCTACCACCAGTTAACTCTTTTGAAACCCCCGTAATAGATTCTAATATAGTTATGCATTACCTTCGACAAGTTAAATCTTCTTTTACGACTGGTCCTGACGAAATCCCGAGCTGCATTTTAAAACATTGTTCTATTAGTTTGTGTTCTCCCCTATCAAAAATTTTTAACATATCCTTGCACAGTGGTCATTTTCCCTATATATGGAGAAAATCCTATATAATACCTCTTCATAAATCCGGCTCAAAAATTGATGTTTCCAATTACCGAGGTATCGCAAAACTAAGCGCAATCCCTAAGTTATTTGAAAAAATTATAACTGATCAAATAACCCACGTTGTATCTTCCTCAATTTCCACCTCTCAACATGGTTTCTTAAAGGGAAAATCTACGTCAACTAACCTCTTGGAGTTTACTTCACGTGTCATCAAAGGTTTTACTTTAGGACGACAGACTGACGTTATTTATACAGACTTTAGCAAAGCTTTCGATTGTGTCAATCATTATCTTCTTCTGAAAAAGCTTCATCTAATTGGGTTTCCCGTCAAACTATTACACTGGATTAACTTGTACTTGTCGAATCGTTCTCAAAAAGTTTTATATAAGAATTCTATGTCAAAAAATATTTTGGTCACATCTGGTGTTCCGCAGGGAAGTCATCTTGGTCCGGTTTTATTTTTACTGTTTATAAATGACCTTCCTTCTGTAATAAAACACTCTTACGTCTTAATGTACGCCGATGACGTGAAACTTTTCCTAACTTACAAATCGCCTGAAGATCAACAACTCTTACAATCGGATTTAAACAGTCTAGTTGAGTGGTGTAATTTTAACCTTTTAAAATTAAACTTGAAAAAATGTAAGCAAATGACATTCTCACGTCGAATTGCTAATAGTATAAATTACACTATAAATAATACTAATTTAGAAATTGTACACAGTTTTCTTGATTTAGGTGTAATTATGGATCCTAAACTTCGTTTCAATCTTCAAGTTAATTTGGTGGTAAATAAGGCTAGAGGTGTCCTTGGTTTCATTAAAAGATGGGCTAAAGAATTCAACGATCCTTTCACTACTAAAATACTTTATACCTCTCTTGTTAGACCAATTCTTGAATATGCATCCGTAATATGGAACCCTCAATACAATGTCCACATCGATGCATTAGAATCGGTTCAAAAACAATTCTTACTTTTTGCTTTACATTATCGTTGGAACCCCAATATTATTCTTCCCCCTTATGAAACACGCCTCAAAATTATTTCCCTGCCTTCCTTAAGAAGCAGAAGAATTATGCTCAATGTCTCTTTTTTATACAAATTACTCAGTGGTGATATAGACTCACAATACCTCCTTTCTTCATTAAACTTCAACATCCCCAGGAGCGGAGCCAGACATTTCCAGCTTTTTAAGTTGAGTCACTGCACTTCTAATTATGCCCTTCACGACCCTTTGCGATGTATGTGCAGTGATTTTAATGGCAACTTGAACTTGATAAATTTTTCTGACTCGGTGGATGTCTTAAAACGCAAAATTATATTACATTTGAATACTTAACGCATTCCTTGTGATAACAAATATAACTCGCGATAATTGTGTAGATTTTACGATTTAACAAATAAGCATCATCGAATATGATAGATACTTTAAGTTTTCGTTTTATTCAGTTTCGTTGCTTTATTTTTTCATGAAATTATTTTAGATCTTTAGTTCTTCCTTATTTGACCATGTATACCGTGTCTCTTGGCTTGGTGTGTCAGAGTTTATCTCTTTTCCATACAAGTTTTTACCTGCGTTGGCCCAAATGCATATCCAAATAATAACTTTAGCTCGGTGTTCCCTTATTTTAGTGACCCGAATATATAAATATATTGTGCCTGCACAATATATACTTGTATATCTGTGCTATGTTTGGTATTGGTTTGGTGTTTGAGAGTTGCATCTCTTTTCCACGTAGGATCTTGGGTTGGACAGTGGCCCCAAGCCGAACGACAACAATTATAAATGCGGTTATATATGGTCTGATAAATAACTTTGGATGTTGTCTTGTATTGCTTCGTATTATGAAGAATGTGCTTTTATTCGATGATGTTTATGAAGTTTACATAAGCACAAAAAATTCTCAAATTTTATTTAATTTTAATTTCCGCTGAAAGGCCAAGCAATTGTGCTTAGTGGAGGCTATTATTTGCCAACAGGTGGTAAGTTTTAGCACGTAGGTGCATTCTATCAGTCCGGCTGATCCGGGAACTTCTTGGAATGTAAATCGTGCATGCGTATGGCGCGGGTCATACGTATCTATGAAGATTTCTTACCTCCGGGCGAATCCAAAAAAAAAAAAAAAAAAAAAAAAGATGTCATCAAAAGCGAATTGAATAATTCTACGTCTTGTGTTACGACATAGTCGAAACTACTGTATCTTTTTTGTTTTACAATTATATGTTTTACTTCTATTTTTTTATTTTGATTTATATTTTTATCTTTATTTTTTGTTTTTGATTTAAATTTTTATTTTTAATCTTAGTTTTAATTTTGCTTTCATATAAATTTTTAGTTTTGTGTTTTATTGTGTTTTTTTTGTTTTTACTTTGAACCAAGGAAGTCAAGTCTGCCTCGAAATGAGTCGATAGATTAGTGGGAAGGAAAGGGCAATCAAGTGAAACATGTATAGGATGTTGTAAGCATGGTGAAAGACGTAGAAACATGTGAATTTGAATCTGAGGCAAGTGCTATGCCTTTACCTCGGTCAATTTGAGTTATAAGACAATCTCATCCACAAACTACTCTACCACGAACCACGACTTCAAGTCGGAAATATTGATGCGTTTTCAATTTTAGTGGATTAGAAATGAGGAAAGAAAATTGCAAATGCGAAAGGTTAAAGCGTAGGACCATAGCCTGACCGGGACTCGAACCCGGGACCTCTGGGGTAACAGCCGAGCGCGGTACATCTAAAAAACCACTTTGTGGTCTTGTACTTCGTTGCTGAAAGGGCGGTGTTGCATCCCCTGATTGTAGCTTGTATGGAGAATATTTTAAAAACAATTAAACCAATTTCAAGCATAAATTTTTGCTCTTTCATTATAAGGCCAGAAATATAAATGGCCGTATATTTTTATATTTCTATATATCCTCGTATAATTGTACTTATTGAATTCGTAAATTTGACAAACGCGAATTTCTTAAACTATCAACGAATGGCCCTTCCCCTTAATCTATTCATCATGAATGAATAATTTTTTAACCACCAACAATAATGTTAAAATAAATGCAAAAGTTGGGAAAGTCCTTCGTAACACTTAAGTATATTAAAGCAATTTTTCTAAATAAAAAAATTTATCATCATTCATAACACACAAATATTGTCGAACACGTTAACCGTTAAATGGATATAAGAGGGAAAAAGAGTAGTAAGCGACAGAAAAAGCGTAAAAGACAGTCAGGCAGGCAGAAACAAAAACCGGAAGCGCATCAAAGATTTGAAAAATTCCAGTAAATACAATGTTCACAGGCACATACAAACACATATACATACATACACACATATTCACACACTCACAATTGGACTCGCACACAAAATAAACAAGGATATGAGAACATGTTAGGCGCATTGTTCAAAAATGCCAACGATGTGCAGAACCAACAACAGCAATTGTTGAATGACAAAATTTATGGCAACTGTTTTGTTTTAAAGTGTGTATTGGTTAAACAACAAAAGCAACACGAACAACACCAACGATTACTATGACAAACACAGTGATTGCAATTTGAAGTGTGCGTGTACGTGTGTTGTTTGTGGGATTTATGTTGGTGCTACATGTTTGTTGTTTTGGACATAACTAGCAATTATCCTTGCGGTTCCGTGGTCGTAGGATGGGGCGGGAATAATGCGTTGGGTGTAGCAAAATATTTTAGTATTTTAGTTTCGTAAAAACTAAATTGCAACATGCGACACTTGTATGCATGTGCATGTAAATGTGTGCAAGTACAGGGTGGCTGATGAAAGCTGCTATAAAAAAAAACACAGGTGCGTCACTGGACACACGAGAGAAGCGAAGCATTTTCGCAAATTCATAGATTTGATAATTTAATAGCGTTTTTTCGATTAAAATAATTTTTAAATTCAAAACTTTAAAATAACAAAGTATATATCATATATATTAACCCTCTTCGGCCCTCCCTTAAAGCCCCCTGTTCAGTTGTAGGGAATAAATATACAAAAATCATTAATTTTGTTACAATTTAATCAACTTACAGGTTGTTTATTTTTAACGATATTTATAACGACCTTTAGTAGGAAGTAGAAACAACATCTAATACACAATCCTTAGTGAATATTTCTTTTAGTTCGTTCGTTCTTTTCGTTCGTTCGTTCTTTTGGTTCGTTAGGTCTTTTAGTTCGCATGGACAAACCGACGATTCAAGCCATAGCTCGGTAAATTTAGTTATCTTTGCTCTAGTTCGTTTTGTTTGCTACTTTTGTCGGTTGGCTAGCCAATAGACAGTCCTAGAATAGCCAACACACAATCCTTTCTTAAAGTAATAGATTATAGTGATCTGCTGAGACATAGCTTTAGCTAATGTTTATCACTGAATCAACAAAATTACAAAATAAAGGGTTTTAGCGTAATGGTTAGAGGAAAGTACCAACAAACGAAAAAACTGTGAGTTGTGGGTTCAATTCCTGCAGCGGGCAAGAAATTATTTTTAATTTAACATTTTCTGGTTCAATTGATGCAAGCAAAAAACAATATCAATTCTAAGAAAAAAGGTGTCGGAAAAAAGTGTCGTTTTTTCTGATTTCACTCTAGCAAATCGCAGAACGAGGAGTAAAAAGCTTCGCTTCAAAAAAAAAATAAAAACCAATGTAAAGATTTTTTTTGTTTGTGCAATTATTCTGTTCCTTCATTATTTTTTTTATTTTATAGATTAATTATTAAAGTTAATGCAAAGGTAGGTTTGGGACAATGTGACCAGAATTTGGATTATGCGATGATTTGGATTATCATCGATATGCCTCAGTACGGACGCAGGAAACTATCGCTGCTGTAGCTGCGCCCATACAAACCAATTCAATAGTTTTAACAAGGTGTTTATCTGCTCAAAGGGGTGTGAAAGTCACTGCATACAATTCAGCATAAAAATTTCTATTACTTCCCATATAAAATGCAACTAACAAGCAAACTGAATGCAGCAGACTTGCCGATGCGCTTTGAAGCAAATGGCGGAAGAACCACCACGGACGAACACATTTTAAACCACATGTTTTTTATGTATGACGAGACCCATATTGATCTAAACGGCAATGTTAGCCAACAAAATTTTCGAAAATAGAGTGATTCTAATCCACAGATACTCCATGACGTGGAATTGCATCCACTTTGCGTCACAGTGTGGTGTACAGTACACATCAAGAGATTCATTGTCGAGTCCTACTTTTTCCAAGAAAACGGTTTCAGTGTTACGATCAATGGATCCTGTTACTTAAAGATGTTGTAAGATTTTTTTTCTAGAACTACGCCGAAAGTGAATTCGGCAATGAGCTGATTTTTAGACACTTCACATTCCGCTGGCTCCCAAAGTCTCCTGATATTACTGCGCCTTATTTTATTTTTTTTTTTGGGGTTATAAAGTATATATTTGTTACACCAACAAATTTAAATGATATAAAGCAGTGTCGTCAACAGCAACAGCAGTTGTCTCATTTACTCTTTCGTGTTTAAGTAAGAAGACGAAGTGTCGCTTACCTCGCGAGGATACTATGTGATCGACTCTGTTTTAAAGCAATCCATTCGAGCAATATTGGAGGTAACTTCCTCTGCAACCCGTCAGTATTCACTCAGTAATGAGAAAATTTTTGCTTATATGTCGCATATATTAACGTTCTTAAAAAAAAACCAAACGCAGTCTTCTGAGTCTTGAAAAGAACTCAACTTCTTTATTCAATTTTAAATTCACTATTATTTAGCTTATTCCTAATTTCTCTTACTAAATACTCTTATTCTATTTTCTCTTAAATTATATATATAGTTTACAGTTTATATTTTATAGTTAATAGTTTATAATTTATATTTTATAGTTTATAGTTTGTAGTTTATAGTTTATAGTTTATAGTTTATAGTTTAAAGTTTATAGTTTATAGTTTATAGTTTATAGTTTATAGTTTATAGTTTATAGTTTATAGTTTATAGTTTATAGTTTATAGTTTATAGTTTATAGTTTATAGTTTATAGTTTATAGTTTATAGTTTATAGTTTATAGTTTATAGTTTAAAGTTTATAGTTTATAGTTTATAGATAATAGTTTATAATAGTTAATAGTTTATAGTTTATAGTTTATAGTTTATAGTTTATAGTTTATAGTTTATAGTTTATAGTTTATAGTTTATAGTTTATAGTTTATAGTTTATAGTTTATAGTTTATAGTTTATAGTTTATAGTTTATAGTTTATAGTTTATAGTTTATAGTTTATAGTTTATAGTTTATAGTTTATAGTTTATAGTTAATAGTTTATAGTTTATAGTTTATAGTTTATAGTTTATAGTTTATAGTTTATAGTTAATAGTTTATAGTGTATAGTTTATAGTTTATAGTTTATAGTTTATAGTTTATAGTTTATAGCTTATTGTTTATAGTTTATAGTTTATAGTTTATAGTTTATAGTTTATAGTTTATAGTTTATAGTTTATAGTTTATAGTTTATAGTTTATAGTTTATAGTTTATAGTTTATAGTTTAAAGTTTATAGTTTATAGTTTATAGATAATAGTTTATAATAGTTAATAGTTTATAGTTTATAGTTTATAGTTTATAGTTTATAGTTTATAGTTTATAGTTTATAGTTTAAAGTTTATAGTTTATAGTTTATAGATAATAGTTTATAATAGTTAATAGTTTATAGTTTATAGTTTATAGTTTATAGTTTATAGTTTATAGTTTATAGTTTATAGTTTATAGTTTATAGTTTATAGTTTATAGTTTATAGTTTATAGTTTATAGTTTATAGTTTATAGTTTATAGTTTATAGTTTATAGTTTATAGTTTATAGTTTATAGTTTATAGTTTATAGTTTATAGTTTATAGTTTATAGTTAATAGTTTATAGTGTATAGTTTATAGTTTATAGTTTATAGTTTATAGTTTATAGTTTATAGCTTATTGTTTATAGTTTATAGTTTATAGATTATAAATAGATATGTTAATAAGTACACAGGCAACTGACATTACTATATGCGTCACCGAGGGTGGAAGTCGTTTAAATTCGATCATTTTTAAAAACCAATTAATCAATAACGTAAGTTTATAAAAATGTAGATATTATTTTTCAAATGAATAAAGATTGAGATGAATTGAGTTTCTTTATGTATCAATATTCATTAGCCACCCTGTATATGAGTGTAGGTGCGCGATTTTTGTATTTGTTTTCCTTTCAGTTTTTTGCTCACTGCTGTCACATATCGCCCCCTCTCTCTCTCTCTCCCCCTCTTTTTTCATTTGGCCGTTACATTTTTTGTCTCATTTGTTTATGTTTTTTTCTGTTCCTTTTACACCTTTGCGGAAACATCCATTTGTCGAGCGCCACAAATTGTTGGCAAGTGTTCTGTTTGTGTAGCGTAAAAAAATGCACACATACATCAGTGCTTATAACACACACACATACACAAAAACATTAATTTATGCTAGCACCGGCATCATTTAGCACGTGTTGGTAGAGCTTTTTATTTTCACGTTATTTTCTGCATACTTTTGGGCGCATTTTAGTCATTCCTTGTTTTATTGAGCTTATTATGTGGGCAGCGACACTTTCAGTGTTGCCAATTGGACGGTTTATATTAATATTTTCAAAATTAGGAAAAACTTCTATGGGCGTACTTTTTATGAAAGGATATTTTATTTTAATTATTTTTTTCTGTCTCTCAAAACTTTTTTAAAATGGTTTAAATAAGACAGGTGCTATTTTTTTTTTTTTTTAGCAAAGGATTTTAGCAAAGGAGGTTTGCCTTAGTTCGAAATAGATTTACAAATAAGTGGAAAGAAAGGGAACGATCAATTGAAATATGTGTACACTAAGAGAAAAAAATATGAAATTTATCCAAAAACTTTTTTAATTTATCCAAAAACGGGGCCATTTTTAACCATAAACGCATTTGTTTAAATATTAATAAAATATTAAAGTATTTAAACGGAATTAATAAAAAATATATTGAAATTATGCACGATTTTTTTTTAAAAATATCTTTTAAATATATACTATTTAAAAATAAAACAATCGCATTTAAAGGAAATTTAAATAGAAATATTGAAATTAAAAAACAACATATTTAAATTAAATATGTTATTAATGGTTTTTTATAGTTCTCGTTTGGTTTTTGTAATGAAAATTATATGGCCTAGGTGTTTAGTTATGATGTTTCGTGAGTGGGACCGAGCTCCGCGCAGACCCCACAAAATCTCACCCATCGCACTCACGAAGCATCTTGGCTAAACATCTAGGCTATATAATTTTCATTACAAAACCAAATGAGAACTATAACAAATCTGGAGTATTCAGCGAAAAGCAAAAATCTTAATTCTAAAAACTAAATTGATAAACTGCAGGAACAGAGTGCGACGCAGTTGTTACTTGTCGGCTATTTCAAGCTGTTTGGAATGAGTCATAAACTACACTGTATGGTATAGATAAAATTTAAATATGGAAAAAAATGAGCTGTAAGGAAAATATTTGCTTTATAAACAAAAATAAATAAATAACTGGTCATTTCAGCCCTTGAAAGGACTTTGACCTAGCTTCTTATGATCAATTGTTGTGCGTGTTATTAAGTTTGTACACAATTGACCAAGAACCGGACCTACAGGTTTAACGCCGACTCGGAACGGCGATAAACGGAATGTTCTTGTTCTCTTCTCTGAGGTTTGCCATTGTCTGCAGAGAGGTGGCGGCCGTACAGAAAAATCATTTTAATTCAAATAATTTTCTGTCGCTGCTGGGATTCGAACCCGGTTCTCCAGGTTCGTTGACATAGAGGCCACGCACTTTAACCAACTACGCCACGGACGCCACGTATATTTGATTTATCCACGTTAAATTTTTAAATAATATTTGTACACGGCCGTGGATAATGTCAATATTGGTTATTTCGCTTAGTGTAGATATGTTCTAAATGTCGGAAATGGCGGAACACCGTAGGCGATTTCACTTTTGCCTACGGTTTTCCAAAACACATCTGCATTTGCTCTTTCCATACTTCGCTTAACTCTTATTTTATGTAGATAGTGAATTGTTGCATATGCTTCAATGAAGAAGTTGGAAAACCATTCTGTGGTGAAAATATTTAAGCAATTTGACAATTGCTAACCCAAAAAGGATATTGATAGCATTTGCGGATGAAGATGAACCATGAATACATCACAACACAACAGAGACCAAGAAATAGTCAAAGCATTTATCTTCTCGGGTTGAACGTGCACCAAAGAAGGTCAAGGTTGGTCTTTAGGCAAACAAGGTCTTGGCATAAATGATTAAGGATAAAACGATCACCGGCGAATATTGTTTACTGCTGTTGGACAGATACTTTTATCTTCATTAATTCAACTATAGAGTTTTTACCATTTCGTGCTTTATTTTTTTCTAAAAACTGTATGAACCCAAAAGTGGAAAAAGGTCATATTTTAAGTTGAGTCTTTTTTTTTTAATTTTTTTGTTGGCTTTACCTTATCTAGTTTTGCCATTGAAGCTCCCTACATGAGACGGAAGAAGTTATTTTGTCCTTCTGTTTGCAATGAACTCACGATTTAAGTTCCAAATGTTTTATATTGTTTAGGACCATCGGGGCTTAAAGTTATGACATGTAGAGCGTTATATTTTAATTGAAATATGAACCATGCCGAAAGTTATGACATGTAGAGCGTTATCTTTTAATTGAAATATGAACCATGCCGAAGGGAAAAAACCATTTCCTGAGGAAACTATGGAAATGTGTTTGACCACCGAGCGCTCACATAATAATTAAATTGAAAGTTAGTCATGAGCTGAAATAGATGAACCATTTTATAATGACATAATTTTGACTTTATTCGTCAGACTGCGATTTAAATTTTATTTTTTTAGTTTTTTTTTAATGCTACAATTTCAAAACTACATTTTTAATGATCCATTTTTAATTGACGCCTTTTCTCATTTTTAATATGAATTATTTTAATACCAAGGATACGGAGTTGGGAATAATTCAAAAAACCAGAACTTAGACATACTAAGTGAATTTTAATAAGAAAAAACTCTTAGTCATCTTTTTTTATCAGAGAAACATTAGAAATGGGTCTTATAAGACCCAATTGCCGTGCATGGTTAAAGTCAAAACAAATTAAAGGAGACATGTTTGATTGCTATGCATTCATTAACCTCAATTTAATTTTTAATAGAAAAAAGGGGGGGGGGGGGCAAATATGACCCAAGGGTGATAGAGGGTTAAAAAATTAAAAATTCAGAAAAAGGCATCACTTAATATTATTTTTCCAACAAAATTAGTTTCAGATAGATACACTTGAGAAGAAGTAGAGGTTGGTCATATATGACCCCATAATCGCACCGGGTTAAGGATAAAAAAAAATCAGTAAACCGACATCATTTAATAATATTTTTTACACAAAACAATTTTAATGTTCGCTTAAAAAAAAATTGAGGTGACCCATATATGACCCAGAGGTCGTACAGGGTTAAAGATATCAAAAATCATAAAACATACATGATTAGAACATTTTTGCCCAATAAAATAATTTTGACCGATGAAATCGATCAAATACCCCATAGTGCGGAGCACAGTCTGTAGTCGCCATGGCAAAAATTCATAAATTGGGCTTCGAACTGCTAACCCATTCACCATATTTTACAGGTTAGCCCCTTGTGCCTACTTCCAAATGGTACAGTGGTAAGAAACTTGGTCGAATGAAGAGGTCATCACTGAAACACACGCCCGTTTTGAGAACCTTGATAAAACCTATTATTTGGATGGAATAAAAATCAAAATTGGAATAACGCTGGACTAAATATATCGACCTGTGAGGAGTCTATGTTGAAAAAAAAAAAAATGGTTTTTTTGCCAAAAAATTACCAGTCACTGACTTCTCAAATTGCCCTCGTATTAGCATTATTCAGTATGTTAGGATTAAAGTTTCCACAAAATACAATAACCGCAAAACTTACTTCAGTCAAAGAGTTTCTCAAGAAAGTTGCAACAATCAGTCCAGGAGATGATGCTTTATAAACATATCTGAACATAAATTTTTAATTATCACACTCGAAATACTCTAAATTCTCACGTTAACCACTGGAAGAGTTTTATCCAACTCTATTTTCCTTGAGTTTTTCTCTCACGCCATGTTGTTTTTCATGTACTGTATGCATTAAATTATTTTTTATAACAAAACAAATTTATATATGCGCATAATTTCTTTTGTTTTTTTTTTATTTGCTCAGTACTCCTTTTGATCTGAACTCCGAACACTTTCTTATTCTTATAACAAGTACGTTTTTTCATAAGTACCGCAATTTTTGCGTTTCTTTTTTTTTTGTATTGTTCTTTGTTCTTGCGTTTTATGTTGAGGTGTTCTTGTGTACAATAACTACTGCAAATTATGTGCGCCCCTCAAAGTATGCAACCATTATTCATGCTTTCAATTTCCGCTGCTTCAACGTTAACTTTTCCACTTTCTTTAACACTGTGCTGCCCCCTATTACCATTTCCTACTCTTCCTTCCTTCCATTCTACACTACGTGCTCCCCAGTAGTCTCAGTTGCCTTCCTTTTTTCCCCCCTCTTTTAACCTGCTCAATATAATTTTTTCGTTTTTATTTTTTCAACACGCACCATTTCTTTGAAACATCAGCGGTAGTTCTGGCTACCACTGCTGCCATTTCCGTTTCCGTTGCGACTAACATAGCTACTCGTACTACTACTACTACTGCTACAGATAGAAATACAAATACATTTAGCTCTGAAAAAAGAATTGAAAAGTTTTGTAAACTTTTTACCGTAACGTTATGATTAAAATATTGTAAGAAAGTATTTTTAACATTTTTCACTTACGTAAAGTATTTACGTCGCGCGTAAGCAACATAGCTTATTTCTGTCTCTTTTGTTCACCTTGTTGTGTCTCGATTTTCTCTTTGTGGTTTTTTTTTTTTGTTTATTTTTTGCAACTTTAGCTTAACTTAGTATACTTTGGTGTTGTTACTGTTGTTGTTTCGGTTTTGTTGTTGTTGTTGTTGCTGTATAGTTTTTAAACTTTTTAGCACATGAAGCCGAGTTACAACGAGTTACCAATCATTGCAGATGGTGCCAAAGTATTGTTGTGATGTTGCTGTTGTTAGTTATTGTTGTTGTTGTTATTGTTATTTGTTGTTGTTGTTATTGTTTTTTGTTGTTGTTGTTGTTGTTATTTGTTGTTGTTGCTGTTGTTGTTGCTGTTGCTATTGTAGTTGAAGCTGTAAGGTGTACGTGTAATTGGAGATGCTGTTGTTGTTGCTGTTTTTGTTGACGTTGATGTTGTTAGTTCTTTTGTGTGAAAAAAATGCTGATTTAACAGTGTTTGTGATAGTGTTATTAGCTGAGAGAAATTAGGTGCTTGAGTAAGTGAGATGAAGCGAGTGAATTGAAATGATCGTTATGATGTGTCGGTAAATATCGTCCTAGTCTTATGATTACAAAAATATTTTAAAAGACAATTCTCTCCGGATTTAAGATCTAGACTTTTATGATATAACTCCCGTAGAATTTCTCACTGGTGCTTAACTTACAATTTCACTAGCCCCTAGCTACAGTGGTAATCCCAGATGACCCGACCTAACAAAGAAAACACAAATCATTAGGGTAAAAATATCTTTCCTTCTCCACATAGTCTCCGTTGTTTTTATTATTATTAAAGTTGGGATTTGCACTTCGACCTTCAGTTCTCTTGTGCCACGTCGTGGACTTTAAGAAACCCTTTTAGTCCAATCTCTGAGACAAATGCTAGTATGTATATGCCCTACATCTCTTGATTTTAATGAGTTATTTGGTTTTATGTGGCAACCCAGATATTTCTATCGCGTTTGAACAAGTGCAGAACACTCCTAGGACTGCATTGCAGATTCTTCGTCCTTCATGCAAAACCTACATGTGTTATTATTAAGAATTCCCAGTTTTGTAAGGTGATAGTCCAACCCACAATGACCTGTTAGCAGTCCTGTGATAATTCTTATATCATTCTTTGTTAGCTTCATGCATGCTTTGAATCTCTTTAGATCGTAATGCCCCTAAGAGTAGTTTAGAGTGCTTTAACCCTGGTAAGTTTCTCCAGTATTTTTCTTTTGATTTTTATTCCTCTTTCTTTATTGAAAGAGAGAGGATTATTTTGGCTATCCTACAGAATGATTCCAGACCAACAAAGGGAGTTGATGCTCCTTTTTTTGCCAATTAGTCAGCAATTTCGTTTCCTTCTATACCTTTGAGTCCCGGCAACCATATGATCCAGACGCGGTTTTGTAGGACAAGCGTGTTAAGTTTGTCAAGACACTCCATCACCTGTTATGAGGTTACTTGATGGGATTTGAATGCTTTGATGGCTGCTTGACTGTCGAAGAGGATAGCTAAATTTCGGTTAGCCTCCTTTAAGCTCGATACACATTTTCCAGCAATATTTGATGTCTTCCATACCCTATTTATATTCAGAAACAGCAATCTCCTCAAAATAGCCATCAGCCGCACACTCCACCTCTTTATTGTTGGCAAATATTTTACCACCGAGGCATTTTTTCAAGATTGGAAACAGAAAATTATCCAAGGGGGTTAAATTTGGCAATTAGAGTGCCCGATGAAGCAATTCGAATTTTAACTCATTGTTTTTGTCCATCGCGAAAACGGATGTGTGAACTGTTGCATTGTCTTGATGAAACAAAACTTTATTTTTCGCCAAATGCCATGGTTTTTTCTTGACTTCATTACTCAAACGCTGCAATAAGTTCGCATAATACTCGCCGTTGATTATATTTCCGTTCTGAAGATAATCAATGGAAACTATCCCACGCGCATTCCAAAAAGCTAACGAAATGACCATGCCTTCAGATGTAACAGTCTTCGCCTTCTTTGGGGTCGATTCTCCATTTTCAGTTCATTGGTTTTGACCAATCATCTTAGGAGTTAATTCATGGACCCATGTTTCATCCATGGTTATGAATCAACCCAAAAGTTCTGCCTTATTGCTGTGAAATTTCGCTAAACACTCGATTGAAACATCCTCAGGACGCTGTTTTTGTTCCATTATAAATAATCGTGGCACCCATCTTGCGAAAAGCTTTCTAATGTCCAACATGGTACGATGTACAGCACTTTTTGAAATGCCTCTAATGTCTGCTATCTGGCGCGCTTTCAGTCGACGATCATCCAAAACCATTTTGGGGATTATCTTGACTATTTCCAACGTGGTATCGTCCTTTGGTCGATTACTGCGATATTCGTCTTCGTAGCTCGTACGATCTCGTTTCAACTCCGCTGACCAATATTCTACTGTTGTAAAAGAAGGAGCAGACGTCCCCAGAGTATAATATAGCTTTACTTTGATTGGCCTCCTTGGACATAACGATGACCAATTTTGTCCATGTTTACAAATTTACTGAGAGCAGTCACTGTTCATGGCTGCCTTACAAATGCCGAACAACGAAGCGCTGTCAAACTTCAAACTTAAGTTTTATAAGGTTGGTCTTTTTTATTGTGATGTCCTTTTTAAACAAAAACCATCTAGACAGTCAGGTACTGCTAGGATTACCCTCGTACAACGTTTATTTGAATTTTATCAAATCGAACACAAAAACCAAGTGACATCAATGCACTAAAAGGCTTTATTTCTAATTTCTGTCCAGTCTCCCCAATCCTCCATACAAAGGCGGCCTCATTAGTCGAGTAGGTAGCGTGCTCGACTGCCAACGGAGAGGATCCGGGTTCGAATCGTAGCCAGGCGAAGGTGCTATACTTTATTATTTCGCATTCGCATTTTCTATCCTTATTTCTCATCAACTTAAATTAACAATTGAACCTCAAATCTGTCCAACAGCTGTGAATAATATTCGCTGGTGAACATTTTACTCTGTTCAAGTTAATCGATGTGAATGACTCCGCATGTATCCCAAAAAACTGTCGCCATGGCCTTGTTAGCCGACAGACCCACCTTGACCCCCTTTGGTGTAGGTTCACCCGAAGAAATCCATTGCTTTAAGTGTTCCTTGCTCTCTGGTGTCTTGTGATGTGTCCATATTTCGTCTACGGCTAGGAAACGCCACAAAAACTCCTTCGTATTACGGTTGAATATAGCCAAACTCTCCTATGAAGTTGTGGCACGGCTATGCTTATTGTCGAGTGGGAGCAGTAGCGGTACCCATCGCGCGCATAGATTTTTTTTGTGCAAATATTCATCTAAAATGTGAAGTACCCGCTCAGTTGAGATGCCTACAGCCTTTAGTTACCTCACGCGCTTTCATTCTCCGATTGTCCAATATTATTCCATGGATATCATAGACGATTTCTTGCGAGACGATTTGATCTTTTTTGGGCAACCTGAACGTTCAGCGTCACTTGTGCTGGTACGATATCGCTCTCGTCTTTAACGGAAAATTTCCTCAAACCCTCTGTCAACTCATGGAAAGAGCACTCTTAATCCTTTCGAGATGGGCGTCCTCTTGTGGATTAAGCGTAAACCCGGAGAAAATCAGACCTCATCCTTTTAACTAGGAAATATAAAATTCCCAACCTAGTACCACCTCGCCTGAATGGCACGAGGTTTCTCTTTAGTGATAGCACGAAGTACCTAGGAGTTATTCTGGACAAGAAACTTATGTTTAAATGATAACATAAAGGTGCGCGTTAAAAAGGCAATTATAGCTCTTTTTGCATGTAAAAAATCGATAAGTAAAAAATGTTTAAAATTAAAAAATGTTAATGGTTTTTCCCCTAAAATAGTACGCTGGATTTATACGGCAATTGTCCGCCCCATACTTGTATACGGTTCACTGGTATGGTGGAGGGCCCTTGACAAGGTAACTGAACTTCAGAAATTTGCAAAAGTTCAAAGAAGTGCATGTATCTGTATTACAGGTGCATTATCCACAACCCCAACTAATGCTCTTAATGTCATACTTCACCTTCCGCCTCTAGATATCTTTGCTAGAGAGTGTGCTAACTCAGCAGCCCTCAGACTAAGAGAATCTGGAAATTGGATAGGAAACAGGTGCGGTCACACGGTTATTCTGAACTTGTCGGTCCCCGACAAAACAGATTACTGTGCACCTTGTTTAAATCTTGAAAAGAAATATGAAGTTCTCATCCCTTCACGGCTAGACTGGGCTAACAAAACCCTCTTTAAAATAAACGGAATTAAAGTCCTTACAGACGTATCCAAGCTTCAAAAACAGGCAGGGGGAGGAATTTACTCCCAAGATCTGAAAATAGAAGCTTCCTTTAGACTCCCAAACTATTGTAGTGTCTACCGAGCGGAGATAATGGCTATACATGAAACCGCTAAGATTTTAGGTCAGAGAGACCTTAGGGGAAAGAATACATATTCACTGACATATTCTCAGATAGTCTAGCTGCGCTCAAAGCGCTGAACACGCATATTGATAACTCTAAAACTCTCACTGAGTGCCGCAGATCTCTTAACGAGATGGCAAGTTTATTCAGGATCCACCTCATATGGGTACCCGGTAATAGGGATATCGAGAGCAATAATCTGGCTGACGAATTGGCAAGGAAGGGTACGACCACGAACACCCTCCTAAAAGAGGATTTCATTGGTATACCCATGTCCTCCTATAAACTCCAGTGGAAGAACAATTCATTGAGTCCTGCACAAGTACGTTGGGAACACCTTGACACATGTAGGGTAGCTTAGCTAACGTGGCCTCGCTATGACTTAAAACGCACTAAATCACTACTTAAATTAAGCAGGATAAACCTTTCAAAAATAGTAGGAATCCTCACGGGTCACTGTCTAATCGGAATACATGCTCTTCGATTGGGATTTACATTAAATAATTTCTGCAGAAGCTGCAAATTCGAAGAAGAGGTAGAAAATGTCCAGTATTTCCTCTGCGAATGTCCGACGCTAAGTAAAAGGAGATTGGAAACTCTGGGCCATCCCTTCTTAAATGGACTTACCGAAGTCTCATGCCTGGAAATTAGGCGTATAATAAAATTCATAATCCGTTCGAACTGGTTTGTTGAGGAGGGATATCTCTCATAGGCCAAAAGAGATTATGTGGTATCACATCGGTCCTGCACTGGCGTAAGGGTACGGGTCGTCTGCTAGCTCAGCCATAAAAACCTAACCTAACCTGTGCTGGAACGACTCCAAGAGAATTCAGTTTACCAGTTCTAAACCTTCTAAATTGATAGTGCAGAGTCCCCATAGCATTTATCAAGCGGTGTGTTAGTTTCGGTTGTGGTTTTTTTACGCAAAGAACAATACTTGTTGAGTACACGAAAAGCACGAGGGTGTCTGCTTTCAATGGCTGCCAAACAGAAACTAATTGACGCAGCTTACTCAAAATTTGACAGTTTTATAGTAACAGATGGTAGTTGACAGAAACCGGGTTGCATTTAAAGTAACTACGCGAGAAATTCAACAAGTCACTGACTTCACAAATTGCGCTCGTATCACCTAGTAGGGAACATCCTCATTTGCATGAAGATCATAAAGATCACAAGATCCTACACTAGTTATACTACCATAATTTTCTACACTTCTTTATAGCAACTTTATGATGATTGTCTTTGAATGTTGCAAACAACTTACAGCAGCTATTCCTTCACCATAAGCACAAAGGTAAGGATTAGACCTGTTATTAATCATGATGCTTGTATTTCAAGTAGTTGTGATTCAATTGAAGTTTTTTATAATGGTTCTTTGATAATTGTTTCATCTTTAAGGAAATGTGTTCAATTTTTTATGTAACGGTGCAAAACAAAAATGTTGCCCATGAATGCAATCTTTTGATCTTTCATAACTTTTTAACTCTATAACTTTTTTATGCATTTTTCAACTATTTCTCGAGAAAAACTTACTTTCATAATGAAACTCCTGTGCAGAAGTTCTTTTTGCGCCCCACATATTAGTACCTAGAAGATAATCACCACATCAACTCAGACTACTTTTCGTATCGAAAGCATTATAGAAGGAACTGACCCATAACATGCCAGCAGAAACTATGATATCCAAACTCTGAAATACACTACTTCCATATTCTGCAACATTCGCCACATCCAACTGCTTCTTCTTTTCCACACAAGTACTCACACATCCCTCCCTCCCCTCTGCAGTAGCAAGTTTTGTGAATGCCACCCATTACGGTGTCATAATAACGGTAATGTGCACATGTTGATAATGTTTACCTCTTTGTGAAGGTTCTTCACTTAAAAATTTTGCTTCATTCCATAAATTATTCCATAACCAAAAAAGCTGCATTTGTTGGTGTTGCCTTACTATCTGCATTTAGCTACTGCGCCATGAAACATAGCTTTGCACGTGATGGACAGACATGTGTTCGATAGTTGAGACACGATGCTGCTGGTAACGCATTTTTCTAAAGTTTGGCGTGAGTTGGCAGCAATTGTTTTACATACTTGTTGTACTTATGTTTGGACGCTTGCTTGATCTGTTGCAACCGGTTGTTCTTGCCATGGCAGGCGTTCGCTCGTTCGGAGTTCTATTTTATGAAAGACCTTTCGAAAGTCTCGAGCACCAGCTTGTTGCAAAAGTTTTTAACGGAGGTTTTTTTAATTTTTTTTTTCTATTTTGGATGCTCTCAATTTTTTCCATCCATTTTTTGTTCTTCTGACATGTACCTACCTAGCTAAGAACTTTATGCTTTACTGAGCTTTGAAGAGCCTGACTGACTTTTATGTGAGCTTTTGTTACAATGCTCACTGAGAGCATTAGGAGCTGGTTGCAAAAATTTTTAGATTGCTTCGGTTCACTGGCAATTGTTGAGATGAAAGTAATTACAATTGATATGAGCGTAAATTGAATGAAGTCCGGAATGTGATGTATGTCCGAAAACATACTAGGACTTTGCTTCCTACCTGAAGTGCAATTGATTTGGAATTAAAGGGTGAAACTAACATTTGATTTTTTTAATAAAACCTATCGTTTTGTTAAAATGTCTGTGAGTTTTTATGGAATTATAAACACATGGACGTTATTGATGAAACACAATATCGCTCAAATGGCCACATCGACCTTACTTGCGCGAGAGCCCTTTTCATGGAATTTTCCGTGACATTCTGGAATAATTCTGGATCAATTGCTGTTATGGCACGTTGGATTTCCTGTTACAGCTTCAGAATCGTTCGGGGCTTATTGGCATAGATCTTTTCTTTGAGGAAATCCTAAAAGAAGAAATCCAAAAGCTTGAAATCGCATGATCTTGGTGGCCATTTGACATCACCTTGGCGCGTGATAATCTTCCCAACGAATTTCGTTTGCAATAGTTGCATCGTGTCGTTGGTTGTGTGGAACCTGTTGTGGAACCTGTCGTCCTGTTGGAACCACATGTCGTCAAAATACATATTGTTAATTTCAGGCCAAAAGGAATTGGTAAACATGCCGCGATATCGGGCACCATTCACAGTAACTGGTGTCCAGCTACATTTTCGAAGAAGAATGGCCCGATGACACCGCCAGCCCATAATCCACAGCAAAAAGTCCACCGATGTGGGTGTATGGGAAGCTCTTGCATTCTCCGTGCCCCAAATGCGGCGGTTCTACTTATTGACGTTGCCTTATAGATTAAAATGGGCTTCGTCGCAGAGAATGATTTTTTTTTCAAAATTGTGACCAAGTTCAACATCAAGTGATTCCACACCCAATTTGAGAACGTACGACGCTGCTGAACGCAACTGAATCTTGTAAGCGTGCAGATGCAGCTCTTTTATCAAAATGTGTTGCAGAGAGGTCCAGCTAACGCCCAATTCCTCACCACGATGACGCGACATTGTTGAGTAAATACCAACGATGACCGCTGCCATGGCTATTTGTCGTCCAAACGGGCCGAACGGGGACGACCACTCATTTTCGGACTAAAATTTTTTGATTAAATTGACGACTGTGTTGCGAAACGGTGGGTTTTGTAAACCGGTTCGCAAAATGTTCACTATATTTGTAGTGAACTTTCACAATTTGTACGCGTTGCTCCACCGTAAATTTCTTCATGACTAAACCTCAATGCTTGCTGTTGACAGCTGTTTTAGATTTAATACTCTACGCTTGTCACAAAAAAAGAAGTGCCCGAATAAAAATGTTTTGGGACGTTGGATTTTACTCGGATTAAACATTTACTTGACTTGACAAGACTTGGAGTTGACTTTGAGTTGAATTGAATTTGACTTGAATATGACGTCCAATTGGCTTGAAACTTAACGTTTAATTTAGTTGACTCGAGCTGACTTGGACTTGACTCGACGTTGACTAGGAATTATACGGAGTTTATACGGAATCATACGGAATTGACTTGTCCAAGTACTTGACTTGGGTATGACTAGAGTCTAACATTCAATGAAATTTAAGTTGATTTGAAATTTATATGAAATTTTCCTTAAGTTGACTTGGAGTTCATTGGGACCGAAAAAACAAAGCAATGATTGAATTTTCCAAACAATCTACTTGGTTATGGACATTGATTTGTATTTGGACTGGGTCTTGATCAGGACTTGGACTTGGACTTGGACTTGGAGTTGGACTTGGGCTTAAGACTTGGACTTAGACTTGGACTTGAACTTGAACTTGGACTTGGGTTTGGACTTGGATTTGGTCTTGGACTTGGACTTGGACTTGGACTTGGACTTGGACTTGGACTTGGACTTGAACTTAGACATGGACTTGAACTTGAACTTGGATTTGGACTTGGACTAAGACTTGGGCTTGGACTTGGTCTTGGACTTGGACTTGGACTTGGACTTGGACTTGGACTTGAACTTGGACTTGGACTTGGACTTGGACTTCGACTTCGACTTCGACTTGGACTTGGACTTGGACTTGGACTTTGACTTGGACTTGGACTTGGACTTGGACTTGGACTTGGACTTGGACTTGGACTTGGACTTGGACTTGGACTTGGACTTGGACTTGGACTTGGACTTGGAGTTGGAGTTGGAGTTGGACTTGGACTTGGACTTGGACTTGGACTTGGTCTTGGACTTGGACTTGGACTTGGACTTGGACTTGGACTTGGACTTGGACTTGGACTTGGACTTGGACTTGGACTTGGACTTGGACTTGGACTTGGACTTGGACTTGGACTTGGACTTGGACTTGGACTTGGACTTGGACTTGGACTTGGACTTGGACTTGGACTTGGACTTGGACTTGGACTTGGACTTGGACTTGGACTTGGACTTGGACTTGGACTTGGACTTGGACTTGGACTTGGACTTGGACTTGGACTTGGACTTGGACTTGGACTTGGACTTGGACTTGGACTTGAACTTGGACTTGGGTTTGGACTTAGATTTGGACTTGGACTAAGACTTGGGCTTGGACGTGGACTTGGACTTGGACTTGGACTTGGACTTGAACTTGGACTTGGACTTGGACTTGGACTTGGACTTAGACTTAGACTTAGACTTAGACTTAGACTTAGACTTAGACTTAGACTTAGACTTAGACTTAGACTTAGACTTAGACTTAGACTTAGACTTAGACTTAGACTTAGACTTAGACTTAGACTTAGACTTAGACTTAGACTTAGACTTAGACTTAGACTTAGACTTAGACTTAGACTTAGACTTAGACTTAGACTTAGACTTAGACTTAGACTTAGACTTAGACTTAGACTTAGACTTAGACTTAGACTTAGACTTAGACTTAGACTTAGACTTAGACTTAGACTTAGACTAAGACTTAGACTTAGACTTAGACTTAGACTTAGACTTAGACTTAGACTTAGACTTAGACTTAGACTTAGACTTAGACTTAGACTTAGACTTAGACTTAGACTTAGACTTAGACTTAGACTTAGACTTAGACTTAGACTTAGACTAAGACTTGGACTTGGACTTGGACTTGGACTTGGACTTGGACTTGGACTTGGACTTGGACTTGGACTTGGACTTGGACTTGTACTTGGACTTGGACTTAGACTTAAACTTGGACTTGGACTTGGACTTGGACTTGGACTTGGACTTGGACTTGGACTTGGACTTGGACTTGGACTTGGACTTGGACTTGGACTTGGACTTGGACTTGGACTTGGACTTGGACTTGGACTTGGACTTGGACTTGGACTTGGACTTGGACTTGGACTTGGACTTGGACTTGGACTTGGACTTGGACTTGGACTTGGACTTGGACTTGGACTTGAACTTGAACTTGGACTTGGGCTTGGACTTGGACTTGGACTTAAACTTGGGTTTGGACTTGGGTTTAGACTTGGACTTGGACTTGAACTTGAACTTGAACTTGAACTTGAACTTGAACTTGAACTTGAACTTAAACTTGAACTTGAACTTGAACTTGAACTTGGACTGTGGCTTGGACTTGTACTTGGACTTGGACTGAAACTTGGGTTTGGACTTGGATTTAGACTTGGACTTGAACATGGACTTAGACTTGTATTTGGACTTGGACTTAGACTTAGACTTAGACTTAAACTTAGACTTAAACTTAGACTTAGACTTAGACTTAGACTTAGACTTAGACTTAGACTTAGACTTAGACTTAGACTTAGACTTAGACTTAGACTTGGACTTGGACTTGGACTAGGACTTGGACTTGGATTTGGACTTGAACTTAGACTTGTACTTGGACTTGGACTTAGACTTAAACTTGGACTTGGACTTGGACTAGGACTTGGACTTGGATTTGGACTTGAACTTAGACTTGTACTTGGACTTGGACTTAGACTTAAACTTGGACTTGGACTTGGACTTGGACTTGGACTTGGACTTGGACTTGGACTTGGACTTGGACTTGGACTTGGACTTGGACTTGGACTTGGACTTGGACTTGGACTTGGACTTGGACTTGGACTTGGACTTGGACTTGGACTTGGACTTGGACTTGAACTTGGACTAGGACTTGGACTTGGATTTGGACTTGAACTTAGACTTGTACTTGGACTTGGACTTAGACTTAGACTTAAACTTGGACTTGGACTTGGACTAGGACTTGGACTTGGATTTGGACTTGAACTTAGACTTGTACTTGGACTTGGACTTAGACTTAAACTTGGACTTGGACTTGGACTTGGACTTGGACTTGGACTTGGACTTGGACTTGGACTTGGACTTGGACTTGGACTTGGACTTGAACTTGAACTTGGACTTGGGCTTGGACTTGGACTTGGACTTGGACTTGGACTAGGACTTGGACTTGGATTTGGACTTGAACTTAGACTTGTACTTGGACTTGGACTTAGACTTAAACTTGGACTTGGACTTGGACTAGGACTTGGACTTGGATTTGGACTTGAACTTAGACTTGTACTTGGACTTGGACTTAGACTTAAACTTGGACTTGGACTTGGACTTGGACTTGGACTTGGACTTGGACTTGGACTTGGACTTGGACTTGGACTTGGACTTGGACTTGGACTTGGACTTGGAGTTGGACTTGGACTTGGACTTGGACTTGGACTTGGACTTGTACTTGGACTTGGACTTAGACTTAAACTTGGACTTGGACTTGGACTTGGACTTGGACTTGGACTTGGACTTGGACTTGGACTTGGACTTGGACTTGGACTTGGACTTGGACTTGGACTTGGACTTGGACTTGGACTTGGACTTGGACTTGGACTTGGACTTGGACTTGGACTTGGACTTGGACTTTGACTTGGATTTGGACTTGAAGTTAGACTTAGACTTAGACTTAGACTTAGACTTAGACTTAGACTTAGACTTAGACTTAGACTTGGACTTGGACTTGGACTAGGACTTGGACTTGGATTTGGACTTGAACTTAGACTTGTACTTGGACTTGGACTTAGACTTAAACTTGGACTTGGACTTGGACTTGGACTTGGACTTGGACTTGGACTTGGACTTGGACTTGGACTTGGACTTGGACTTGGACTTGGACTTGGACTTGGACTTGGACTTGGACTTGGACTTGGACTTGGACTTGGACTTGGACTTGGACTTGGACTTGGACTTGGACTTGGACTTGGACTTGGACTTGGACTTGGACTTGGACTTGAACTTGAACTTGGACTTGGGCTTGGACTTGGACTTGGACTTAAACTTGGGTTTGGACTTGGGTTTAGACTTGGACTTGGACTTGAACTTGAACTTGAACTTGAACTTAAACTTAAACTTGAACTTGAACTTGAACTTGAACTTGGACTGTGGCTTGGACTTGTACTTGGACTTGGACTGAAACTTGGGTTTGGACTTGGATTTAGACTTGGACTTGAACATGGACTTAGACTTGTATTTGGACTTGGACTTAGACTTAGACTAAGACTTAAACTTAGACTTAAACTTAGACTTAGACTTAGACTTAGACTTGGACTTGAACTTGGATTTGGACTTGGGCTTGGACTTGGACTTAAGCTTGGGTTTGGAATTGGATTTAGACTTGGACTTGGACTTGGATTTGTGCTTGGATTATTACTTGGACTTGGACTTGGACTTGATTCGACTTGATTTAACATGACTTCAGTTGATTTGTTGTGGGCTTTGAGTTGATATGAAGTTGGTTTGGAGTTGATGTCGTTTCGACTTTAAGTTGACTTTCGTTTGATGTTAAGTGGACTTGTATATGGTTGAAAATGAATTTGGAATCAGCGTATATTGGACTTTGACCTTGCATGGAGATGACTTGAATTTGACTTTCTATTGACTTAAATATAACTTGGGTGTGACTTATAACTGACTTAACTTGGAATTATCAGCAGATAACCTGGAGGTGATTTAATCTTGAACTTGACTTGGCTTTAGAACGGAGATGCCTTGGACTCGTTACGGAGTTGACTTAAACACAACGTTTTGGAATAATATCTTTATGTGATAATTTTTCTATAATCGCCGCTTAATGCCGCACTCATTTTCTGTACGCCCTAACATATGCTACACAAATTAGACGGGCATCAAAATTTCCTCCAAAGTGCTTTCCACGTACCTACTTTGTTTTGTTGCTGCAGTTTGAAGTCTAGCAAACTTAAGCGCACAGACAACAAGCGTACAAACATACAGCTGCACACAAAATATATGTAAATTTAACAATTTTCCCATGTACGTGTGCGAGTGTGCGTTTAGGTGCTTTCGCGCGAGATGAAGAGTTGAAATGAGTGCTTAAAGGAACTCATTGTCAGGAACAAGCAGGAGTTTATCATCATCTCTCTAGCAAGCTAATTAAAATCACTTTGTGTAGATCTACGTTTGAGTGTATTTATCTGTATGTGTGTGGGTGTGTGAGTGAGTGAAGTTGTAGCCTTGTGTGTCAAAGTGTACCCATTCTGCTATTTATTGTTTGGCCACTTTGTACGCTGCTGATGTGGCGATGCTGTTGTTGCAAGGATGAGTAATAGGATTACTTAAAAGCTTTTATTTCCTCGAATTCGGACTGAATTGCAGTGAATGCTAGATGGACGGATTGTTGGATAGATGACTGAAAGACTGGTTCAGAAAAGCCCAGGTAAATGAACAGAAATGAGCTTAAAAGGTGCCGATTAAGAGCAAGACAGAAAGCTATAAGCTGCAAAGAGATGAGCGCGTCAGATAGTGAGCTAGAAGTGTAAAAATAAAATTCTGTGAAATTGTGGAATAAAAATGTCCCAATTTAGCGTAGTGTTTATTACGCTAAAGAAGAATGGTCTTTTGAGCTGTTGATTTCCGAAGCGCTTACTTAGTGCAACAAAGTTGAGAGCAGGATAAAAACCATCTGTTTAAGTTGAAACTGAAATCTATGTTCATATCAAGAATCTCAGAACTTTAAAGCAAAAATGTAATTACCTTAAATTGTTTCCACTTATTTTGCGCTCTTACAGCAAATCATTTTCTATTCAGCGCTGCCCACAAGTTGATTGAATGAACAAGGATAACAAAAAAGAAAAACCTGCGCAACCTCGCTCTCCGTCACGCTAATTAATATGCAATAAATCGAATGAAAAACAAATTATGCAATAAATCAATACCAAACGCTGCAAAAGCAACTCACTAAACGTGCGCCGAAAAGTATGCAGTACAAAAACAAATACTGAGCTTCGCTGCGGTGGCCTTCCTTTCAAATGCAATTTTCTAGTTAAGCAACAAAAACATTTGCATAAAATGTTTGCATAATTTTTGTTTGTATGTTTTTTAGTAGTTAGTAGACCAAAAAAAAAAAAAATACATTTTCCCCCATAACTCGCGCAGTTTGTGAGTTGCTTCAGATTCGGAACGTGCATCGCATCCCATCGCATGTTTTTAATTATAAATTCCAATCGAAGGAAAACAATTAATTTCGCTGCCAAAGACAGAGTGCCAACAAGGATAGCCGGCATGTCCTTGAATTGCAGTATCGGCTGTAGTACCAGCACGAGCAGCAGCAACTAGTTATAGTTGCCACTATGCATTGGTTGCTGGATGACGGCTGGATGGTGAGCCATTAGTTCAAAGTAAGTCATTGCGGAGTGCCACAAAAATCGATGGAATTTTTAAAAATGTTTGCATTGTAATCTAAACAGTAATTTTTCGTACGGCTGCAAACGCATTGACAGATTAATCTTTGTTTGGTAGGGATTCATTAAAAAAAATCCTTGAAGTTTTGATGATTTTGATGCGGCTGAAGGTTTCAAAAAGCTTTGTTGAAGAAAAATTATAGAAATGTGTACATTTGTTGGATTTTGGGTTCCATAAATTCTCTTAACATATTCCAGAACTTCCCTGCAAGGCCAGATGCTGAATCCTGGATGTTATATAAGGAACTTCACCCTCGACAAGGTCACTGCAATTTTCCCCACATTTAAATGATGCAGGTGTGTTGGCCATTTAATGAAGTCTAGGTAAAATTTTAAAAAATTATCCAACTATTTTTGGCAGACCATTTTTATGGCAGAAAAACGATTTTTTTGTTAAGCAGACTTTTGGTCCTTGTATTCGGGTTCACCGGACGATTTTCCATTAGAATATGTTATGGTCAACAGTTTTTGTGTGACTTAAATGCAAATAGGAAACTCGATTTGAACATCCATTTTATACTTTTTCAAATTCACAGTTTTTAGCGGCACCCATCCACCCATTGAGGATTTTCTGGATATTTATCCACGTCACATGCTTATATTACACCCAAGAATAAGAATGTGGCCTTGCAGGGAGGTTCTGGAATATATTAAGAAAATGTATGAAACCAAAAACCCATCCACTATACATGGAGAGAAAAAAATCAATCATTCTATGGTTGAATCAAGCAAACAGGCTACATTCAAGCATTATTTTGCTAGAATTGAGCATATTTGATATTACGCATGATATTAAGGAAAAAAAAATGCTTAATTCAAGAAACATTTGCTTAAAACTCAAGAATTTTTTTTTCTATATTCAAGACTAATATTTTCTTTAAGTAAAAAAAATTTGCTTGATTCAAGTAACAATTTGCTAAAAACTAGAATAATTTCCTTGATTTGAGAAATTGATTTTCATTGAATTGAGAATAATTTCCTGGATCAAGAAAGAATTTTCTTAATACTAGAATATTTTGCTATATATTTGAAACTTAATTTTTTTATTGTTATTAAAAAAATTTTTCTCATTTCAACTTATGTATATTGGCATGCTTATAATTCACAACATGTTTACATAAAAACATGTTTAACATGGTGCGGATTTACAAACTATGGCATGGTTCGAAGGCGCAGTGTCTTATCTGTTACTTTACTTGGACTTAGAGCCCGAACAGAATCAAAGCGATAGGTGATTGGTTATTCTCTTTTCTCGCCAATCACTCAGAACACTTCCAGAATGAAAGAGATTAGCGATTAGCGAACTATTCTGATTGAACTCTCAAAATGTTTTGTTTCAGTTTCTTTTATAGAATCTTTTTTGTGGTTTTTTTTTTCAGGTCACGTGATTATATTACATCCAAGATTCAGAATCTGGCCTTGCAGGGAGGATCTGGAATACTTTTGGGAAAAAAACCCATTTAGTATACATATATATAATAAACGATTTGGTCATTTCAGGCTTCTGCACGATTTTGAGAGACCTTTTTATGACCAGAATTGATCGGCAACTAGATCTACCAGTCTTAATGCTAACTTCGGGATAATTTTCTCTCTGAGCTTTTGCCATTGTGTGCAAAAATGTAACGGCCGATCAGAAAAATTAATATCAATTGAAAAAATTTTTTTAATAGCTATGATTCGAACCTCGAACTTCGCGGCTTGTTACACTGAGATCGTACGATCTACGTACTTTAACGCGTTCGGCCACAGTGCGTGCACCAAAGCGTAGCTGAGCTGGTAAGTGTACGTGAAGCGTTCTATATCACAATTTTACGAAACTTGAGCTCCATGGTTCAAATCCCACATGACACAAAAAAATTTCTTCATTTTGAAATTGGTTTTTCTGAACGTCCAGTACCTATCTGCAGACAATGGTAAGTCCAAGAGAGTGAATATACCGTGTGCATCTTCTTGATCATAGTGATCATAGTGAAATGCTGAGCTTTTTAAAAGTCCTTCGCTTTTATTAAGAAAAACTAAATTTTTTGACAAAATTCATTTTTATTATTCTAAATTATCTCCTTTTTTGGGTCGATGGACTTAGTATCCAGTGATTTTTCAACCTTCCGTTATCTTTTGTATAGTTTTAAATGCAACTGCTTTATTTTGTGGAATTAGCTTTCCCTTATGTTATTTTTTGATTTGGAAAAGAGATAACAGTCACTGCGGGGCATATATGGAGTATATCATAAATGGGAAAGCAATTCAAAATTTAATTCATTGAGTTTTTCCATTACTTTTAATGACTTCTGTGATGGTGCATTGTCTTGGCGGAAAAAAAACTTTTTTCTTCTTTAAATGTGGTCGTTTTGCCTTGAGTGCTACTTTTAAATGGTCTATTAATGCTGCGTAGTATTAGCCTGGTATCGTTTTTCTTTTTTAGGCCCAAAACCTTTCTGGCCGATTCTTATGTCTCTGGCCTCTTCGGAGCATTCTGACCATTGGGTCAGAACCATTGTTTCCAAAAAAAAAGTTTATCGCCAGTTTGCCGCAAACGAACTTCGTTTGTCGTGCTTGAAATCGTTATTTGCAAACGTTGCAACAGTTGTTATATTAAAAGTCAGTTACGAGAAACGCGTCATTTAGTAACAGGAAATTAATTTCGTTTGTCATAAGCGCGAGTGATTTTTAAATTGCAGCAATTGAAAATTAGTTTTTCCCAACTGAAAACTGCGTTTGTTTTTCCCTTCGTTGTATAAACACAATGCATATAGTTCAGAGTTACTTTTTGGACAAATTGTTTCTCTTTATTGGTTACTCCAAATTGGTAATGTGGTTAATACGCAGACGGAGATAGCAACAGAGGTGCGATGACTGCAAGCCATAAGAAGACGGACGGACATAGCGAGAAAGATAATTAATATAATAAATAATAATGACCGAAATAGCTTGCGGTATAATATATAAATATATATTTTTAAGTTGATGACAACTGAATATACGTTTGCGGTAAATACAACTCACAAACGAAGTGTAGTTGGTGAATTTTTCAGTCGCGGTAAACGAAACATTTCTTTGCGTGTCTTTTTCATTTGATTGCCCCTACTTTTCCATTCATCTACCACTCCATTTTCGAATTCAGGCAGCTTTAACTGAAAAAGAATAGAATTCTAGAATTTTCCATTCAAAAATATAAAATTTTTTAGTTACTACCACTTTTGGGCGAACCTAATCTTAATGAGAATAGCTTGTATGACTACGTCTAAATTTAGCTAACCAATGACTGACATATGGCTGATTTCGGTGCACCAGATTTGCCAAAGCATTTGTCAAACCATTATTTTGTCTAAACGAGGGCAGTCCTAGAAGTATCCAACTGAACAAAGGAAATACAGAACATTTGGGAAAAAAATATCTGCATCTACATAGTCTCATTTGAGCTGGATACACTTTTCCCAGCGATGTTAAATAGCTTCCATACCCTATTTATGTTAAGGGATGGACCCATGCTTAACCATGGTTATGAATAGAAGGAAAATCTCTGCTTTATGGCCGTGAAACATCGCCAAACACTCGCTTGAAACATCCTCACGATGCTATTTCTGTTCCATTGTGAGTAATCGCGGCACGCATCTTATTTTTTTAGCTTTGAACCAAGGATTTCAGGTGGAATACCTATTCAGTCCAGTCTGCCGTGGTTCGAAATGGGATGATAGATTAGTGGGAAGGAAAGATCAATCGAGGGAAACACGTGTAGGATGTTCTTAACGTGGTGGAAGCCAAATAAATATGTGAATTTGAATCAGAGGTAAGTGTTATGCCTTTACCTCAACAGTTCAAATTATGAGGCAATCTCATCCACAAACTTCTCTACCATCAGCTACAACTTCAAGTCGTAAATATTGGTGAACGTTCAATTTCAGTTGATTAGAAATGAGAATAGAAAATTGCAAATGCGTTGGACCATGGCCTGACCGGGAATCGAACCCGGGATCTCTGGGATAGCAGTCAATCACGCTACCTACTCGATTACCAAGGCCACCTCCTTTGGTCTACCACGCACGTTTCATTTTTAGAAAGAGGTGAAAACCTTTGCTTTATGTTATTAATTCTTTTATATTTCTTAAAGCTACCGCGAATGGTGAGTTTTTTAGCTGCTTTATTGTTGACCCAAACCAATTTTTTAATCGTTATGTGATCGGGGTTGTTGCACATGCTAAACATTTTACTCGTTGCTAATTTGCTTCAAATACTAATGTTAAATGCTCAATTGATATTTATGGTATAATTTAAAATAAAGAGTGACCAATACTTATCTACCTGCAAATATGTATTTGCAAATTATAAGTGAACGTCCGAGCTTCGCTGGTAGTTATGTGGCTAGAAATAGTACTATTTAGATAGCATTTTCGATATTCTCCATAATTTTCATAAAATATCTCATTTTAGCCTGCCCCTACTCCCTTTTTCCACTCTACAAAAATGTTTTTTGCAAAGTCAAACAAGCATTAACCCTTCTATCGTTCATGAAATAGCACTCAAAGAACCGCTTTACATGCGCCATATTGGAAAATGAACCGCAAACAAAAAACAACAAAAGAAAAAAAAAAAAAATAAAAGAAAACAAAAATAACACCAACTCATAGAAAAATATTTTTATGTTGCATAAACTTCATTTAAAGTAGCTACAATAATACTACTTATGTTGCATGTCCGTTTCCCATGTTTTTTTTTTCTTAACTGCTGCTGTATCTGCTCTTTTCCTCGCTCGTCATCTACCCTTGGAACTTCTTTAATTTTTATGATTTTCTTATATTTTTGGTAAACGAAAACTTTTTTAATGGCAAAGACGAGCTGAATGCCAAGAATTTTGTTGCAGTTTTGCTTGTTTGCAAACCTAGGACAATGAAGCGGACATGATTTAGTTATTTTTTCTTTCTTTGCTTTCGTCTTAAGCTTTCGTTCTTTAGTATGAAAAGTCCTTTCGTCTACAGCCGTCTGCCGACTTCGCAGCTTTGTGTTGAACAGCTTTTAAAAATGGCTTCAACTTTGACTTTATTAAATGCAAAAATCTCGTTTGGAAGCAAATGAAGAAATGAAAAAAAAACGAAGATTTATATAAAGAAAGAAAATAAAGGGGCAGAAAAATTAGAAAAAAAAAATGTTTGAGCAACATCGTATGGAAAGAATAAAATGTAGAGCTAGAGCACATAAAGGCTGATTGTTGAGATTGTGTTTGTCTCGTTGCGCTGTGCCGCTTTGAAACTGTCTGTTTACTGACGGATTTTTAAGCAGTTTTTCATAACAAACTCTATTCTCCGTCACTCTCTGTATGCCTCTCTTTCTTTGTCAGCTTTCTAAGTCTCTTGTTGCTGCCTGCTCTTCTTAGGCAGTGCATTTAATAACTTTTGTCATAACAAAGGTTAAGTGCTACGAAAAAAGCTCAAAAAGTGCACTTCAACGTATAAATCCCACAAACAAACAAAAAGAGGAATAAAAATAGTCGGCTTTTTAAAAAAAATTGCGTCACTGTTCATGTTAAAGGCATAATAGCAGGTTAGAAGGAGGTCTTGGCAGAGTTTCCCTCTGATTGTTTGCGGTTATTAGTTTATTCATTTTGAGCTGCTTTATTCGCTTCTCTTTGACAGCGAGTTGATGATATCCTAGAATATTTATACGATTTTAATGGAGAATTCGGCGAAATAAATAAGCCAGCTTTAAGCATTAGAGACCAGAAAAGATTTCCTAGAACCGATTAAGTAGAGGAGAAGTTAAAGATAGCTTGAAGACTATAAATAGTAATGAATGAAAATACACACAAAGGTAGCGTAAGTAGATTTCAGAGAATGGGACATTAGTGTTATGTAGCGTAAATTGTGTCAGTCAACTAACTGTTGCGTTAATGTACTAGTATTTGGAGGAGAATGAATAGTACTTTATTTACATAGCGTGTCGTCAGGAAAATAAGGACAGTTTCGAGGAGAAAAATCTTATTTATATCAAAATATAAATGTTTGTCAAACAAAATATTCCATTAAGTCAAAATGCACTCTGTTTATGCAAAAAGATTGGTACTAAACCTACTCATATTATATTTGCTCTAACAATAGTAGCTGAAGAGTTAGTAACTGTTCTTAACTCTAAAGTATGGGCAGATAATATTCTCTAATTGAATATGGTCGAAAGAGTGCATTCCAAGCGAATGAAGCTCAGTGCGCTATGTCCAATCCATAAGAAAGGCGATCCCACTATTTGCGTCAACTACCTGAGATAAGTCCACTTAATACCGCAGTTAATATCTTATCGAGCGTATTATGTGAAACCCTTAAGACCATCGTAAATCAGTTGATTGAACTTTATCAGTTTGGCTTCAGACCTGGCAAATCCACCATAGATCAGATATTTACGCTTCGACAAATCTTGGAGAAGACCTTAGAGAAACAAATTGACACGCGCCATCTTTCCATTGATTTCAAATCCGCCTTCGACAGTCTAATAAGGAATCACCTATACTCCACCAGTTTGGTATTCTTGTAAAGCTCATCCATGTTTACAGAATGACACTGAGCAACACCAGCAGCACAGCTAAAATCGGGAAGGATCTAACACCTACATTCGATATAGAACGAGTTTCCAGACATGGAGATTCCGTATCGTGCGACTTTTTCAACCTAATGATGAAAGAGATCATCCGAGCTCTTCATCTGAGACGTAGTGGCACGATATTCAGTGACACGATATTCTGCAAGAGTATTATACTGCTGGCGTATGCTGATAATAGCGATATCATTGGTCACAGAGAGCGCGAAGTCAGTGCAGCATTCTCCAGATAAGCGAAAGGAGAATGCTTTCAAAAGTGAAGTCGAATACCTAATGTCAACATTCAAACATTACCAAACAGTCAGTCTTGGAAATCATTTCACTGCTGAGATCATTTTATTCGAGGTTGTTAAGGAGTTTGTCTACCTGGGATCATTGAAAGCTCCTCCAAAGATGTCAGCATTTATATAAAACAAAGGAAGCAGACAAGGCAAAACACATAGTGTCAACAAGCAAACAATCCCAAAGAGTTCTGTTTTGGAAACCACTTTACTGTTAAGAATAACTCTTTAGAGGTTGTTTAGGATTTCGTCTATCTAAACGAAATCTATCCAGTGTAAACTCCTCCAGCGATGTCAGCATTGAGATAAAAGGAAGGATAACTCTTGCCAACAGGTGTTACTTTGGGCTGAGTATGAAATTGAGAAGCAGAGCCCTCTCTCGATGAACAAAACTCATGCTCTATAAGTCACAAATCATGCCCGTCCTATTATATGCATCAAAAACCTGGACGTGGAGCAGTTCTGATGAAAAGACTTTGGGAGCCGTCGAAAGAAAGATTCTTCGTAAAATCTTCGGTGCAATCTGCATCAATGGCAAGTACCGAATTCAATAAAACCACGAGCTGTATGGGAGCCGTTGACATCAACATATTCTTAGCCAGATAATGATGAGCGGATAAAAAACGATGGTCAATCGAGTAAAATATTCGATTCTGTACCCGATGGCGAACTCCTCAGAAGAGGATGCATATATCTCCAATGGTAGGATTAAGTGTTGGACAATCTGACGAAGTTTGGTGTCTTTAACTGGCGACAGCAACCACATAACAGAAATTACTAGCCCAAATACTTGGATGAGGCCAAAACTGATCGACGGTTGTGAGCACATTACATTGTGGGACATTGTGGGTGGGGACATTAGTGTTATGTAGCGTAAATTGTGTCAGTCAACTAACTGTTGCGTTAATGTACTAGTATTTGGAGGAGAATGAATAGTACTTTATTTACATAGCGTGTCGTCAGGAAAATAAGGACAGTTTCGAGGAGAAAAATCTTATTTATATCAAAATATAAATGTTTGTCAAACAAAATATTCAATTAAGTCAAAATGCACTCTGTTTATGCAAAAAGATTGGTACTAAACCTACTCATATTATATTTGCTCTAACAATAGTAGCTGAAGAGTTAGTAACTGTTCTTAACTCTAAAGTTTGGGCAGATAATATTCTCGAATCGAATATGGTCGGAAGAGTGCATTTCAAGCGAATGGAAGCTCAGTGCGCTATGCCATCCATAAGAGAGGCGATCCCACTATTTGCAACAACTACCATGAGATAAGTCCTCTTAATACCGCATTTAATATCTTATCGAGCGTATTATGTGAAACCCTTAAGACCATCGTAAATCAGTTGATTGAACTTTATCAGTTTGGCTTCAGACCTGGCAAATCCACCATAGACCAGATATTTACGCTTCGAAAAATCTTGGAGAAGACCTTAGAGAAACAAATTGACACGCGCCATCTTTCCATCGATTTCAGATCCGCCTTCGACAGTCTAATAAGGAATCACCTATACTCCACCAGTTTGGTATTCTTGTAAAGCTCATCCGTGTTTACAGAATGACACTGAGCAACACCAGCAGCACACTTAAAATCGGGAAGGATCTAACACCTCCATTCGATATAAAACGAGTTTTCAGACATGAAGATTCCGTATCTTGCTACTTTTGCAACCTAATGATGAAGGAGATTATCCGAGCTCTTCATCTGAGACGCAGTGGCACGATATTCAGTGGCACGATATTCTGCAAGAGTATTATACTGCTGGCGTATGCTGATAATAGCGATATCATTGGTCACAGAGAGCGCGAAATCAGTGCAGCATTCTCCAGATAAGCGAAAGGAGAATTCATTCAAAAGTGAAGTCGAATACCTAATGTCAACATTCAAACATTAGCAAACAGTCAGTCTTGGAAATCATTTCACTGTTGAGATCATTTTATTCGAGGTTGTTTAGAAATTTGTCTACCACTTTACTGTTAAGAATAACTCTTTAGAGGTTGTTTAGGATTTCGTCTATCTAAACGAAATCTATCCAGTGTAAACTCCTCCAGCGATGTCAGCATTGATATAAAAGGAGGGATAACTCTTGCCAACAGGTGTTACTTTGGCCTGAGTATGAAATTGAGAAGCAGAGCCCTCTCTCGATGAAAAAAACTCATGCTCTATAAGTCACAAATCATGCCCGTCCTATTATATGCATCAAAAACCTGGACGTGGAGCAGTTCCGATGAAAAGACTTTGGGAGCCGTCGAGAGAAAGATTCTTCGTAAAATCTTTGGTGCAATCTGCATCAATGGCAAGTACTGAATTCAATAGAACCACGAGCTGTATGGGAGCCGTTGACATCAACATATTCTTAGCCAGATAATGATGGTCGGATAAAAAACGATGGTCAATCGAATAAAATATTCGATTCTGTATGATCCGATGGCGAACTTCTCAGAAGAGGATGCATATATCTCCAATGGTAGGATTAAGTGTTGGACAATCTGACGAAGTTTGGTGTCTTTAACTGGCGACAGCAACCACATACCAGAAATTACTAACCCAAATACTTAGATGAGGCCAAAACTGATCGACGGTTGTGAGCACCAGATAAGTAAGTATGTAAAATTATCGTTTCTACGCCTAAAAATAAGTCCAGAATGACGAATAACGTTGCTCGTTTGGTCCGAAAAACTCTTTACTATCAAAACGTAAAAGGACCACCTTCTACGCCACCTGACTTCTATATAGGACCTTCTTCCTGGGGATGCACCTCAACGTACACAGTTCTGCCGTTGGTTGCTTTGAAGACGAGAATTGGATCGGGACCTCGTTAAAAAAATATTATGGATGGATAAGGCTCAATTCACGAGGGCTGAAAATTTGAAAATTTTTGAAATCAGTACCTCTGCAGTACCTCGCGAGCAAATCCACGAGCTTCGCAAAAAATTCTTACCAAAGGTAAGAGATCTTTTTTTTTTTAAAAAAAATCTAACTTCCACGAAATGTGTTCATAGGAGATTCACTATCAACTTATGGGCCTGAAGTTCTGGAAACCATTTAATTGGACTCCATATTCTTGTGTGTCTAGATTAGACAAACTGTCTAAAAAGACCTAAACTCCTTGGTTCAAAGCTAAAAAAAACACCTTTATATTTTTGCTGGATTAATCGTTTTAAAAATCCTTGACTCATCCCTTTTCCAATCCTTCTTCTAATTCTCGTTTGGATTTGGATCCTTGTTCTTTAATATGTAATGATTTAGCTTTCATTTTTATTTTGCTTTTGCTTTATTGCATCGACATTTCCTTAGCGCACTTTGCATCGAGTTTTTCCTTGCGAGGCCTCATCACATGATGTTTTTGTTTTTTTTGTATTTTTATCATTTAACCGAAAACCTCACCTTTATTACCGTTCCATAAAATTTACAGGCAATTGTAACGTTGTGAACTCCATGCAACGTTTTTTAATTGTTGTTGCATTTTTATTGTATACGCTGTTACATGCGCGATCTGAGGAGATGTAATCACACGATTTTTGTTTGTGTTGTTATCATCTAACCGAAAATCTCACCTTTATTGCCGTTCTATGAAACTTACCTGCAGTTGTAACGTTGTGAATTTCATGCAACATTTTTTCATTTTTGTTGCATATTTATTGCATACGCTGTTATATCCGCGATCCGACGGCGTCATCATTTTATTTTTTATTTTTGTTTTAAGATGAAGCACAAATTCTTCATTTTCAATTTATAATATTTACCGAGTATATATACTCACCGAGTAATAATTCAATGCAACGCCGTTGCATGATAACTACATTTAAATAAACACATGAATACAAAAATTAACACCCATACATTTTTTGTACACGAAAACAAAGAGAGAGAAAGGGAGAGCATAAAGAAAAGTGTGAGACTTGCAAAACGTGAGCAAACACATGCTCAGAGTCGAGTAGCGGATCACATAACGCAAGCAACAGAAGGCAAATCGCTGGGCAAATATGTGGAAAGTTTCTGGGGGAAGGCAAAAACAAAGCTGTACCGTAAGGGACTTATCGTTTACAGGAAAAAAAAGCCCAGAACTTTAGATTGCGGTATCTTGTCTGTCAGAAGCAACAAGAAGACGAGGGCATAAGCCGCAATCGATACAGAGGACAGAATGTATTGTATATTTTAAGTGCGCAGTTTGCTAAAAGAAAAGTGAATTCAAGACAAAGTCATTAAAGTGAGTTATAAGATAGTGAAGTGTAGCAGCTGGATCCAGTAGGATTCAAAGAAAATACGACGACTTAGGAAGAGCAACAGCGGAAAGTTCCGAAGGCAAAGGAGGACTAAAGTGAGTGAGATTTTTTTTGTTAAAAGCAGAGTCGTTGGCTTGTCGGCCCACCTGGAAAGGAATCGGTAGACATTTTGGTGGCTTGTAGGCCCACTTGTTTACCCAACGGAAAAAGCAGAGTCGTTGGCTTGTAGGCCCACCTGCAAAGATAATCGGTAAACATTTTGGTGGCTTGTAGGCCCACTTCTTTATGCAACGGCAAGAACAGAGTCGGTGGCTTGTAGGCTCACCTGCAATCAACAACAACAAGCAGCGTCGGTGGCTTGTAGGCCCACCTGTCTTCACACTTTTTTCTAGCAGCATCCGTGGCTTGTAAGCCCGCCTGCTCAAATCAGAACATTGTCTGTGGCTTGTAAGCCTGCGTGTTCACAACTTTTTCATGGAGTAACAGTGCCGCGACTTGTAGGCCGGCCTGTTAAGTCGCATCAGGAAGAGAAGTGAAAGACCCGGAGAAATAAGGCACATTACCTCAATACATATAAATACATATATCTTTTCTAATTGAATAAAAGATAAAGGCCTCATATATGGAACTGGAAGTACTACCCAAATAGTTCCATCTCTGCTCTGACATTTTCTTTTTGTACAATTTCTGATTTTTTTTTATTTTCTATAAAAATTTGTTTTGCTTATATACGAAAAATATTTTATAGAGCGTATCCTGCTATTGTGGTCTTCTTTTGTAGAGCATTATTTATGATGACCATCTCACTAAATATTTAAGAAAATAGGTTTATTTTTTCAATTCAAATTGTGATTTTCCTTAATAAACTTATTCCCATTACCTTTTTTTGTTCATCTGACCAAACTCATCACACGATATGGTCTGTCATCATCATCATCTACATCATCATCCTCATCATCATCCTCATCATCATCAATGCCTTGACCCAGGTACGCCTGCAAGATTAAATTATAATATATACCAAAAGAATCTATTAATTGAACTTTATCACTTCATCTGTCGTTAACAAAACATTTCATTGTTCTGTTGGAACGTGTCTTGTGGCCATAATGAAATTCAATAGGTTTCCAAACCACAAACTTACATCCCAGCATTACTAAAGATACTAAATATCCACACAAACACGCTCTTACAAAATTCATACACACCCAAAAACACCCACATACATACGTTCACAAACACTCTTTTGACATCTCAACATTCTACATTAACCACTTACGACACAACTCAATTTATCCCATTCTGTTGTCCGAAAATATATATGAAAAAAAAAACACAAAACAATAAGCTTCCTTTTCAAAGTGTATCGGCACAAAATGCCAACCAACTGGCGCCATGTTGACAAGCATCTTGATTGAGCCACGTTAATACCAAAGCTACAAAAGGTGTTTACGCCGCACTCTCTCTCCTTGCATCTAAATTCCAACCCTCGCTCATTGTTGGTCAGCTTTTTATTACCTAATGCATAGTGCTGCTTGCTTGGTCCAGCTGTGGCGCAGTACAACATGTGAAAATATGTTATTCCTTTATCCAGACATACATGTTTCTGTTTGTTTCTTTCTGAGTTTTTGGAGTTGGAGCGTATTTTATAGCTACTCATTGTTGGACAACATCTTACAAGTATTTCTTGTTTATGATGATGTCCTTAGTGAAAATATCCTTTGACTTATTGTGGCTTCTACTTGACGTCTGGCGTCTCAATGAATGCTATGGATTTTTGTGACTTAAGTGATGAATATCAATAACAAGAATGGAGTAGCATACTTCTAGGGGAATGGAGCTTATATATTGAGCATTTCATCGACTGGGGCGTAAGGATGGGGAGGGAGAGATTGCTAAGTCCATCAGTTTATGGTTTCATTAGATGATTTGTAGTGGGAGCAATTGTGGTACGTTGTTAATTTTGATTAGTGTAAGTGCTGAAGATTTACCGTTTGGAGGCAGAAACCTTTTAGGTATCGAAGTAGAATTTCATATTAATAAATATTAATATTGGGCTCCTCTACAAAACCGCTATATATACCAGGGCAAGGTGAATAGTCCCTGAGAAATAAAACAGCTAACGAGAAAATCATGTGTGACGCCAATTGTGACATATGTTAAGAAATATTTTTAACCAGTTACGATTCGCAAGTGGTTTTCTGATTTTCGTTATGGTTGTCTGAAATTCGAGCACAAAGAACGCTGAACGTCCTGACTGTCCGCTTGATGTTACTATGTGTGAAATCGTCGATAAAATCCAGAGTATTATAATACGAGGGTTGCCAATTTAATCCTTTACATGTCTTCTTTTTTTTGCACTTATTGAACAGTTGGTGTAGTTCAGGTGTTCTATACCGCTTCCAAACGTTTCTCGTTTCATTATTAAATTTTTAATCATGCCTGAAAATCAGACTAGTTGATCATGCTTGATGACTTTAGTTCAAATAGGTGACGAATTGAAGTACTAAGTTTTAAACACTCTCCTTTAATTTGTCGATATTTTCGCTCGAACGTCCGGGGAAATGTCGTCTCGGTGTCTTCACATCTTGAACTGCGCCTGTTTCTTGAAATTTGTTAATTATGTTTTGATTATGTGCACCTACGGCTCAGAAAGCACATGATTACGAAAAAAAGTCCGCAAGGCAAGATACTTCCAAAGATTCTGTGACGAAGCCGACATTAATCTATGGGGCACGGCCTACGGAGTGGTTATGTCCAAGCTCAAAGCCTGCAGATCCCCACAAACAACATGCCCAATAATGCTAAGAACCATTGTTGAGCATCTGTTTCTCCAAATGTCAAACACCATGCCCACAATTGTTCGATAAATTAATACAGCAAATATACCATCATCACAATGGATGAGCTACAGAGAGCTCTTGAGAGAATAGGAGATAAGAAGGTGCCTGGACCTGACGAAATTTCAAACAAAGTTCAGAAGGCCGCCGCACAAAAGAAATCATACTTGTTCATTGCAACCATACAAAAATGTCTAAAGGAAGGTGTGTTCCCCGAAGAGTGGAAGCTCCATCGCCTAGTTCTTCTGCCAAAAGAAAAAACCCATCCGGAGACTCATCGTCATATCGCTCGAAATAACAGTTAGGTACAACAGCAAAGATTTTTGAGCGGATAATACACGACAAATTGCACAAAGTAGTGGAGGATAAAGGAGTCTTATCAAACCACCAGTATGGATTCAGAAAATCGCGATCTACTGATGACGCCATTAAAATGGTAGTAGATATTGCATCTGAAGCCATTTAAGAACATTCCTGGAGGTGGGAGTCAAAAGAGCACTGCGCAGTAGTGACACTTGAGTCAAAAATGCTTTTAACTCGGCTTACTGGTCCCTTAATAAAACGTCACTTGCGAGAATAGAAGCGCTTTACTACCTGCAGCGAATAGTGGCAAATTACTTCGCCAATAGGAAGCTAAAGTAGGACACAAGAAGGAACTAAATATTTCAATGTGTCCTCAGAGTTATCTTTAGGATCCGTACTTGTTCCCCTTCTTTGGAATCTAATGTGTAATGGTCTCTTAAGATTGAGGTTACCACAAGGAGTTCAAGTTATAAGTTTCGCAGAGACATAGCCATCTTTGCCAAATACACTCGATAAGTCGAGTTACTCAGAAATGCAGTATTTGTCCAGATTAAGGAGTGGCTCGATTCTGCAGACCTCGTTCTGGTAAACCTGAAAACAGAAGTGGTTCTTACCACTGGTAGAAAAAAACGTGGAATCCATGAATATTCAAGTTGGCAACATGAATATCCGATCAAAGGAAGCAGTTACGTATCTCGTAGTGATGCTCCACATCAGGCTGAAGTTTTAATCACACAGCGGCTATGTGAGCAAGAAAACATTATAGGCAACACTTTTCAGGATACTACCAAATATTGGTGCCCCCGGTTACAAAAAGAGAATTCTTCTATCTAGAGTTATCAGCTCTGTCCTCCTATAAGCTGCACCAGTTTGGGCACATTAAAAGAAAAGAGACTTGACAGAAACTATCATCAGTGTACCGGCTCAGTTCGTTCAGAACAATCAACGGTTAGCGGGCTACATATATAATACCTAATACCTGATATTATCTCCATTGACATTCTAGCAAACGAGATGAGGAGAATTTACCGGAAGAGAACCACAATGGCAGCTGAGACCAGCGCAGCCAGGATGATCAAGGAAGAGGAAAGGATACGATCTATGGTCTCATGAAAATTTCGGTGGAATCATACACCCAAGGGTAGATGGACTCACTACCTTATTCCGTCAATCGATGTATGGATAAGCCGTGTACAAGAAATCTGGAATTACCATCTAACGCAGTTTCTCTAGAGCCACGGTGGATATCGCAAATACCTATTTTTATTTGGACCCGACATGTCCCCTTATTGCCCGGAGTGTCCAAGCCCAGAGGAAGACGTGAAGCATGCAAACTTTGAATGCAGTCGTTTCACGGAACTGCGAAGAACTTTACCAAATCCAGATTGCTTACAGAGTGGATGATGGATTCAGAAGAATATTGGATGAATATCTGTGCATTCGTCAATAACGTTCAAGGTGAACTGCGGAGAGTTAAAACTGAAAGGAGATTAGGAGCAACAACAGAAGCACCGGAGTAGCATGAATTGCTTGCCAGCCCTGCGAAGTAATACCTATCGGCAGTTCCGTGGAGAGAGTATCTGAAGTGTGCAGGGTGTGGTTTAGTACGTAGGCGCATACCTGAAATTTCAATAGGGTATGCGAATCGTGCATGCCATTTGCACGGGCCATCCCTCACGAACAGTCTGTTCAAAGCCAGGATAAAGGAGGATGGTTACAGGCAACGGTTTCGGTCTATTCTGTGTAAATGTAGAAGGGGCTACTCAGATCCTGGAGTTGGTTGCCCAATCTGGGGAGTAGGTTGGACCGTTGACTAGATCAAGGTAGCGTTATGCCTACGAAGGAATAGCAATTATCCTTAAAAATTTGTTAGCATGGGGATACTTTTTGCCTCGGCAGACGCACGATCACAATTCCACTGACATATTTACACTTATATTTCGTATGGATAGTCTTAAATAAGGCTGTGTGTTAAATGAGGTGTCAGATTTGGGTACTCCGAGGTGAAAAGTGTATCTTACTAATTTCGGAGTACCAGAAGTAGAGATGGGTTGATATTTTGGTAGCAGTGATTTTTTCACTCTAGTCTGTTACTAAATATTTCAGTCACAGTGATTGCTACTCCGATATTTTTTTATCTTATAGGGAAAGTACTAATCGCATTAGCAGTGACTGTGATTCCTAAAAGCTTTGATTATCGAATAATTTCTGATACTGGTATTCCCCTTTCACAAAATCACAATAGCAGTGATTTTTAACCGACTTCAAAAAGGAGGAGGTTCTCAAGTTCGTTGGTTTGTCCGCGCTTTTTTTTTTTTTTTTAATGTATGTACATCGATAACTCCTAAAGCACTTGCCCGATTTCCGTAATTTTTTGTCAACAGATAGATACCAGGAACGCGGAGGTCCTTTTTTAAAAAAGTGGGCGATATTCGACAAAGGGGCGTGTCAATATAAGAAAAACACTGTATTTCAGTTAATATTGACACTAGGGTACTGAAATTTACAGTAAAAACACTGGGGTAGACACAATTATTACAAATTACGATCAATAAAGTGGGCGTTATTTGACAAAGGGGTGTGGTCATATTAAAAAAACACTGTATCTCAAATAGTATTGATACTAGGGTACTGAAATTTAGTACAGAGGTAGACACAATTTTAAAAAACTACTTTACAGAAAGTGGACGTTATTCGACAAAGGGGTGTGGCAATATTAGAAACACACTATATATCGAATAATATTGACACTAGGGTGCTGAAATTTAGTGGATGGGTAGGCATAGTTATTACAAATTACAGTCAATAAAGTGGGCGTTATTTGACAAAGGGGTGTGGCAATATTGGAAAACACTTTATCTCGAATAGTATTGACACAAGGGTACTGAAATTTAGAACAGGGGTAGACACAATTTTTAAAAATGACTGTAAATAAAGTGGGCGTTATTCGACAAAGGGGTGTGGCAATATTAAAAACACACTATATATCGAATAATATTGACACTAGGGTGCTGAAATTTAGTACATGAGTAGGTACAGTTACTACAAATTACGGCCGAAAAAGTGGGCGTTATTAAAGAAAGGGGCGTGTAAATATTATGAAAATTCTATTTCTTAGTTAATATTGACACTAGCGTACTAATATTTGGTATGCAGGTAGGTGGGTAGGTAGAATCATTAAAAAAGTGAGCGGGATTGTACACAGGAAAGTACTATATTATGGTTAATATTGATACTTGGAAACTGAAATTTGGCACAGGGCTAGATAGAATCATTATAAGGTACGGTAAATAAAGTGGGCGGGATTAGATGAAGGGCGTGGCACTAAAAATTGTAAAGAAGCAGAAATGGAAAATACCCAACAAACTTTCAAGAATTAATAAAACAAATTTTTTAAGAACAAAGTTTCATGTTCGAAATTTTCCTCAAGAATACGATTACATAAAATATTTCATATTCTCTAAAAAGGAAGAAATAAAAACTTTTTAACAAAAAAAAAAACCGACTTCAAAATCACTACAAAGTAAAAAAATAATTTTAAATAACTTTTCCGATTAATTTCTTGGTCATATTTTAAAAGCTATTTATATGTATTATAATATTAGTATTATAATAGAGCGCCGACTTCAAAGCTTTTATGTTCATAAAGCAATTAATATATTGATGATAATAAAACAAAATAGAAAAAATGAAAATGATAAGATTTCCAATATTATAATACATATAAATAGCTTTTGAAATATGACCAAGAAATTAATGGGAAAAGTTATTTAAAATTATTTTTTACTTTGTAGTGATTTTGAAGTCGGTTTTTTTTTTTTGTTAAAAAGTTTTTATTATTTCATTTAATGTACGTTGACTGTTGTGTTTTTTTATTCGTGTGGTTATTTTCATATGGTGTAGTGTTAGTTTTGTATTGTGGGTTCTGCGCGCATTTTTCAAGTATTTACATTGATATAAAAATTTGTATTATTAAAAATATATAATTTTAAAGATTTTTTTATTCGAATTCAGGATTTCGACTAATTTAGGTAATTTTTTATATACTGTTATATACATATGTTTGAATTATAACAATCAATTTAATTTTAGTATGAGCTCGTTTCGTTGATAACAAAAAAAATCAGCCCAATTTGGGACTTCTTCACCCCAGTCGATGGCAGTTTTGCTAAATGCAATATTTGCAAAACAAACGTTTCATATAAAACGTCGGTCAGTAATTTAAAAAAACATTTAAAGAGCAAACATCCTACGGTGCAGTTAATGAACATAGACATCGAAGCAAGAAGTTCCATACAGAAACCTATAGTAAGTTTTTCAGATATGTGGTACACATAAATCCATTCATATTATCAATTTCAATTCTTTATTGAAAAAAAAAAACATTTTGTTTGTTTCAAAATGTGGGAACAAACAAAATTTATTTAGGTTGTGGCTTGGATATATACATATATAGCTTATATTTATATACAATAGGCTGGCAGTTATTTGGAAATATTATAAAACTGTTAAAAATATTCAGACAATGATTATATTTACATTGCATTGCAAGACGTCAATCTCTGGGAATAAAACTAAGGAAAAAAAAAGAAATAATTAAAAAACTCATTTTAAGAAAAGTTCGATTAATAGAGAGTGATACTTAGATTGTTCTTCTTCTCTCTTGAGCTGAAAAATATGTAAAGAAACGCTTTCGAGTTACTTCAAGTTATTTGAAGTGAGTACGGAAACGGACCTATTATGTGCACCAACCTGACGGGTCTATGTAGTATTTCGAAATAAAATACATATTAGAGTGGGAATTAAAAATTTTAACATAACCTTCGGTAACAAAAATAATTGCTAGCCTGGTATGCAATCTATGTGTTCCATGCAATAGTCAACATTTTTTTTTTCGCTAAAGGAAAATGTCGGCGACGCTGCAAGTTCGATCCAAACCATTGATTGTGAAGCACATGAAAATAATGCAAGTAATATTGGTCATTCAGGTTTAATAGCCACAACCTCAGATCAAAAACGTAGGCCTGGATTGATTCAAGATACGATTCATGGATTTTTACCGAAAAAAATGAAAGTACCACAGAAACAACAAATAGATGCTAAGCTAATGGAGCTTTTTACTAAAGATTTTCAACCCTTCCGAGTGGAAGAGGACAAAGGATTTAAGGAATTTGTGCAAGCTTTGAATTCTTCCTATGTTTTGCCAAGTCGCAAAAAATTTCAAAAGCAATGATACCGGCAATTTATGAAAAGACTTTATTTGAAACAAGGGAAATCGTTAGAAATATTTTAAATTGTAGCTTAACAACTGACTGTTGGACATCCCGCAATAATGACAGATTTTTGGCAGTTACTATACACTTTATAAACGAAAAATTCCAACTTCAATCATGCCTTCTAGAATGTATCAGCTTTAATGAAGATCATACGAGTCTTAATTTATCTAAACAATTAAAAGATATCATGGATAAATGGGAAATTTCAAACAAGGTAGTCATAGTAGTGTCAGATAACGCCGCATATATTAAATCGGCAGTAGTGAATTATTTAAAATTGAAACATTTTGGTTGTTTTGCTCACACTATTAATTTAATCACGCAAGATGGCCTAAAATGCTTAGCTCCCTTGCTCGAAAAAATTAGAAAAATTTTGGTTCATTTGAAAAGGAGCTCATCAGCAAATAAGAAATTTTTAACATACCAGCAAAATAATTGTGAACCAGGAATGCATCCCAAAAAAATTGTTCTCGATGTTGTAACACGTTGGAATTCGACTTATTACATGCTTGAGAGGTTTTTTGAACTCCAAAATGCAGTTAAAGCAACGGTGGCTCTTATTGATAAAGACCTTCCAGTGTTGACACCAGACGAATGGCTAACTATTGGATATGCTATTAAAGTTTTGAAACCATTTGAGTCAATAACAAACTTAGTTAGTGGGGAGAAATATTCGTCAGCGTCACTTGTGATAATATTAGTTAATGGTTTGAAAAATATTCTTGCTAAGAAAGGACTCGATTTAGTGGAGCAAGATAAAGAATTTAAATATTAATATCGTCTTTGAGGACAGGCGTACTTAACAGATTGGAAAACTTAGAAAATAACACCACGTTATGTTTTGCTACATTTCTTGACCCTCGTTTCAAAAACATTGCATTTTCTAATGACACGGTGGCGGATCGAGTAAAAAATATGGTGATAAATGCGCTAGCTTTAAGAAATGTTCACAGCGACAACGAAACACAGGTAATTGAAATTGAAACAGTTCGTGAGCAATTACCTTCTATTTGGAGTATGTTTGATGAAAAGGCAGCTCATTTTAAACCTAAGGGAACAGCTTCATCACGTGCAATTGTTGAAGTTCAGAGATATTTAAGATCCGCTCATGTGGTGGTCAAAAAATAGACACAGTTTTCCTAATTTGCGTCACATTGCGGAGGAAAAATTGTGTGATATGGCAACATCAGTTCCTTGTGAGTTGCTTTTTTCGAAAGCTGGACTTATTATAAACGACCGCAGATGCAATCTTAAGTCCAGCGAAGTGGAAAAGTAATTGTTTTTTAATCAAAATCATAAGTCTTGAATGAACAATTGATCTAAGCCTATATATTTGCTGAATTTAATAAATTACGATAGTTTATGTTTTTCGTAATAAAATTGAAATAATTTATGTTTTGATTTAATGTCACTACATTATTTTATTATTGTTTTTAATCTATATTGATTATATTATATCTAATCAATATTATATCCAATATAATATAGATTACATTTGAGTATTAAATATTTTTTTTTAAAAGCTAACACCAAATTGATTTAAAAATTAAATACGTTACTTATTTTTTTAAAATGAAAAAAAAATAATAGTTCGTCTAAAAAGATAAACGGAATATCGTGTTTGGATACTTTTTTTTCTCTTTTCTCATTTTTCATTTTAATTTCTTAAATTTTCTTATCTTAACTCTTCTGATATTATCTTATAATATATTAAAAAATATGTATATAAAATATATTATATAAAAAATGTATCAAATATTTTGTATAAAAAATATATTAAATATATTGTATAAAAACTATCCAATTCTAATATTTTCACTAATTCTGCTGTTTTCACTGTTGTTGAGTACGGACTCGCCTTTGTATTTTTGAAGATTTTTACCTAAGTGACATAAAACATAAAATAAACTTTCATCGTATTGATCTGCGTTTTTGTTTTTAATCTTTTCCTGTTTTACTTTAAAATTGGGGTTTTTAACCAAAATCTTTAATATTATATGAATACTGCAGAAAAATCTATTTTAATAACAGTCAATGTTCTCTATAACATACCAAAGCAGCAATCACAGGTATTTTTCACTGTGATTCTAAAGTAGCAATCACAGTGAGTAATAGTGACTGCAAAGTAGCAGTTTTGCCCATGACTAACCAGAAGTGAATTGGTGTAATAGTGGTGACCAATGTGTCACTCATTGTCAAGTGCAATATGCGATGCCATATCCAATAATGGTGGCTTTTGTCATGACAGTCATAATATTTACCATGATGATATGTACTATAGGTCGGCGTGTCTGAGTGTGTGTCGAGGTAAGCCCCTTTTGCGTCTCCCGGGCAGGGCTGGCACTTCGGGGAGTATCGTGGTAGTTCAATGTCGCGATCGGACCTACATTGGAATTGCGCTATTATACAACCGGGTTGCGATGCCCAAATAATGTTAGATATGTTAGATGAGTCTTGATTTCCACCAACAAATGTGGATGGTGATCCAGCTAATTATCCATAAATTGGTACTGTTGCGTTCCAATATTGGCAATCCATACAGAATATTTATTTATTAAATAAACACTTAAGTATGATGTGTAACTAGTGATGAAACTACTCTGACTGGGTGTTGGTCGAGGTTGGAGTCATGGAAGTGACACCTAAGAGATGATTGGATGGACGTTAGTGTATTGTATTAGCATGGTATTAACATCCGGAAGATCTATCTGTTTGGCATCCATTCCATGAACGTCGACTCCTTGCCAAAGGGCAACGTAGAATTAAGCCGAACAGGCATTTGTCTACGGAAAACACTAAAAATCACGGGCCATCATTGGTATCTTTGAAGATTCCATATCCCTTGGGAGCATAACTCCAATTATACGCATCATTGCTGCGATCGTACGCGAATATTCGTAAGAAAATTCAAAGAATTTTGGTTTTTCTCTCCGTGTGTAGCGTTCTGCGAGTAAATTTCCTGCGTTTATAAATGGCATGCGTTTACATTTGACAACTATCAACATTTGATAACTGTCAACGTTTGACAACTGTCAAAATTTGACAACTGTCAAGTGACCAGTTATTAAATAATGCGCCTTTGGAACTCTATACTTCTTATTGATACACCCTTTATATGAATAAGTTCTTAATGCAAGAAGTTAAACTTTTGGATAAGTTTTTTGGCCAAACATTTTGCTCTAATCCAAAAACTCTAGAAGCCATTGATCGATGCTCTTTAATGTTAAAATAGTTGTAGATATTTTCATAGTAACTTGAACTAAAACTCTGTGTTGTCCTCATTAATATGCAATCCCTGTTTTGTTGTTATTAAAAGTTTTGTTTACCATTTTTATGAGCGCAATCAAGCCAATACAAAATTATAAACTCAAAAAATAAAAAAAAAAAAAAACAACAATAGGAAAAACGAAAACTTTCGATAGATAGCTTGGCTATTGAATGATGTGCACTATTCAAAAATGCGACAGAGTTGCCAGTAGGTAAAAATAATAAACCGTGACAAAAACTAAGGAAAAAATATTGAAAGTACCTTCATAGAAACAAAAATATTGGTTTGGTAAGAGGTAGAGGTTATGGAGGATGTCATATTTAATTTGCATTCTGCTTTTGAGCAAATATTTTTGTTCATCTTCGAGTCAAAAGTTGAATGTTAGAAACAAACTTTATGCTTAAACGCAAAATACGATGATGAAAAAGTTTGCCTTGAGAAGGTTGTGAGTGATGGTTATCAAATGTGATGCCTATGATAAGATATGAGTTGAACAGCAGAGTGTTAGGTGCCAAAATTGCAACTACAGAGCTGTTCTAAACACAAAACGAAGAGTGGTGTTGAAGGTTGCTCCGAGTCTTAAGTGGTTTTGAGGGTCAACATTAATGAAATTTATACAGAACGTTCAAAAAATGTCCGTAAGCTTTCTATGAAACGTTCATCCTCAATAATCACCGCTCTTGCCGCATACACCCGATCAATGACAACGTCACATCACGTTATTCTGGTGATACTCATTGAAAAACAAATTGAAAGAGAATTGATTGAAAATAAGCCAAACAATCAGCAGACAAACACACATAAACGCACCAACAAGGATACGAAAAAAAAGTTCGCTAGCTAACAATTACCACGCAGCGACCAAAGAGCGCTATCATCCGCGACCAACTTCGGTGGAACGTGCGTTCCTGCGCCGCTCCTGCACAGCCACACTAAGTCACAGTACGTTGGAATTTTTGGTTACCAATTTGCATATTTTACAACGGATGCATTCATCGATCAGGCAAATGAATGGACGGACGGATGGGCGGATGGACACACCAATAGATCCAGCAGTGTTTGGAAATGCGGACAGACAGACAGTGGACTAATAGAAGGAGTCATAGACACATGAACGGATGTCAGAAGGCAGAACGCAGCATGCTTTAGAGACTAAAAGTCAAAGCAACCAAACAACAACCAGCCAGCTAGCCAGCCAGCTGGTCAGTCAGCCAATCGACCAACCAACCAGGCAGCCAACCAAGCAAGCAATCAATCGACCAACGCAAAAATTTACTCGCGCCAAACTAAAGACCAGCGAGCAGTGAACAAGCGCCAACGAATACGAACAGACAAATGACGACGGTAACGACGACGACGACAACGACGATGATGACGATGCAAGGATGAAATGACGAACGTAGGTACGTACCAAGCCAACGAACGCTTGAGTGCGAATGAATGGTCAACGAAATTGCCTTCGGTTTAGACAATGAACCGACACGCGAACAATTGATGGAGAGAAATTGAATTAAATCGCGGGTAAAATAAAACCTCCACATGAATAGCAAAACAGTAACAACAACAAAAACAACAACAAAACGGACAATAATAACAAAAAAGGAAACAACAACAAGAAAAAGAAGAAGAAAAATGAAAAACAACAACAACACCATTGAACATAAAACAAAAGCAATATTGAAGAAATGGCCAACGCACAGGACATGATGATGACGTTTAGTGGCTTTTTGGAGTGCAAAAGTTTTGAGTGATTTATGAAGCGAAATATGACGGGGCGAAGTTGTATGAACGAGCACGAGGGGTTAACGGGTGCTAAAACATTAAAAACGGAGTTGGTACTCGAAGTGGAGAAATCGAAAAAAGCATTTGTTAACGAGAAAGTTTTTTAATTGTTTGGCTAGTACTTACTAAAAATGAGGCTTTAAGCTCTTTAGAGCTTTTTTGGCAAATTAAGAAAATTTAATACTATTAATTTTATTATTTTAAGTAATTTCAATTTGATTTCATTAGAGCAAATTTTAGATTTTCAAAGTGGATTTACCAAAAATATGATAAAAGCTTACCATTAAAAATTGACTCCTTCAATAATTAAAACGAGTTTTACAACCCCAATTTAACTTTTTTAACTTGTCAAATTTAGCTTTTTTAAGAGAAACAAAAAATTCAGAAGCTATTAAAGATACTTTTTAAGTCACTACGCAAAAAATAAGCCCATAAATAAATCATCTCAAAACTATCTCGATCAAGTTTTTTAAAAGTTTTTTCAATAGTCTTCGTCATGATACAATTATACAAGGTAGGAGTTTTTTCGTCTTGCGCCAACTGTCAAAAATAGTATAAATTAGAGAACGAAAAAAGAAGAAAAGAAAATAGAAAACAAAATATACAGGCAAATGACAGTCGGTGCAAGGTACTGGTGAGAAAAAAGCAAGTTGTCACTCCTACCTTGTATAATTGTATCATGGTCTTCGTCATGAATCAGATATCTCAAAAACTACCTGACTGAAAAACTTCAAAAAGTTTACTAAATTAAATTATATCGATCGATGATGACTTCCTCAGTTATTACCTTTCCCGTCTATTATTTTTGATGTTGGAGGCCTCAATTGCCCAGTGCCAGCGTTATTGATTGCCACCTCAGAGGTCCCGGCTTCAAACCACCTAGGCTTAACCATGAACCTAAGCTTAAGCCTTTTTCCATTTCTTCCTCTTTTCTAATGAACTGAAATTAAAGGCTCATCAATATTTACGATTCAAGTAGTTGATGGGAGAGATGTTTGTGGAAAGGATCGCTTAGTAGCTTGAATTGACTTAGGTATGGGCATAACTCATGTCCAATAAGAGTTATGCCCATAAAATAAAGTCACATGTTTCTACGGCTTCGAGCCACGCTTGAAACATCCTACACTTGATTTCACTTTCTTTCCCTCAAATCTATCACCCCAATTTTGAACAAAGACACTCCTGAAATTCTTGGTTCAAAGCTAAAAAAAGAATCCGACTATCGTTTGCGTCGTTCGTTTGGTGAATGGACTGAAAATCAATCACCAAATTCATCAATCCATGCTAATCATCTTTAGCGGTGAGGCACATTTTTCGTTTAACGAGTATGTACGTAAATAAACAAACTTGCCATATTTAGGGTGAGAAAAACCCTGAAGAGGAGAGTCTCTTAGTTCCCTTAGATAAAAAAAAATTGACTATCTGGTCTGCTTTGCATGCCGAAGGCATCAGTGGTCCATACTTTTTAAAAACCGAAGATGGAACCAACGTTAGCGTTAATCGTCTATCGTCTAATGGTGTACTTACACCTAAATGGTTCCAGCAGGACGATGCAACAAGCGATACAACCCGTGAAACAATCAATTTATTGGGACGAATTATTGGTGATTGAATCATTTGAAGTAATGGGCCTGGCCTTGAATTGGTCACCTAATTGATTTGACTCCTTTAGACTATTTTTTGTGGAGGTATGTCAAGCCACCGTGGCGTAGTTGGTTAAAGTGCGTGGCCGCTATGTCAACGAACTTTGGAGACCCAGGTTCGAACCCCAGCAGCGACAGAAAATTATTTGAATTAAAATAATTTTTTCTGTACGGCCGCCACCTCTCTGCAGACAATGGCAAACCTCAGAGAGTAATCAAATGCCATGTAAAGCTTCTTGAGAATAAAAACATTACGTTCGTCGCCGTTCGGAATTGACGTAAAACATGTAGGTCCCTTTCTCGGTCAATTGTGTACAAACTTAATAACACGCACAACACAATTGATCATAGGAAGCTAGGTCAAAGTCCTTTCAAGGGCTGAAATGGCCAGTTATTTATTTATTTTTTTATGTCAAGCCACTGGTCCATGCTGATAAACTAGCTATAACTATATAAGCTATAACCAATTGGCAACCAAAATTCGGCGCATATGAAGCAATGGGCCTCGCCTGTTAATTAGTCACCTAGGTTATGTTATTTGATTCCGTTCGACCAATTTTCGTGGGGGAATGTCAAGTCACTGGTCTATGCTGATAAACTACCTACTACAGACCAGTTGGAAACTGAAATTCGGTGCGATATTGGCGAGATAAGGCCGGCTATATCAAGAATCATATGAAGAAATAAGCCTGGCCTGTAAATTGGTCACCTAGGCCATGTGATTTGACACCTTTAGACTAATTTTTGTGGGGGTACGTCAAGTCACTGGTCTATTCTGATAAACTAGCTACGACTCACCAGTTGGCAACCAACATTCGGTGCGTTATTGGCGGATATGATGGAAAAATGGTGCAATATTGAACCGACAGGATGGTCTTATTAAGACGTAGTCGCGGTGGCTATATGCCCGGAAATGTGTTCTAAAACTAAATGCCAATCAATTTGCAAACAAATAAAGCCAAAATACTGGCCATTTCATTAATTTTTCTGTTTTATTTGAAAGAAAATTTCTATACCTCTAAAAAAAAAACCATCTTTATACATTTCAGGTATATTCAAAAAGTAACAGGAATTTTTGAATTTTCCGGAGTTGTTCTTCCATTTGCTGATGTTTTTGAACGAAATTTAACACTCTTGAAAGAATTTTTGCTGTAACACGTTTCATACCCCAAAAATCTGGAAAAATAGGGGTTATCAATATAAACCTTATATTTTAATGCGTTTTTAGTACGAGGACCGTTTGATAATTCCTTGAAAAAAATAAACAAGGAATGATTTTTATGCAAAAAAGTTTTCTTTCTCAATTAGCTCGGTACACTTTGTCCAACGTTCCTCCAATTTTTGGATCCCATCCGAAAAATACGGTTTCGGAAGATCCTCAAAATAGGCCTCTGTTTCGGTGATGAGCTCCTCTCTGGTGGTGAATCTTTTGCCGCCGAGCCATTTCTTCAGGTTTGGAAACAGAAAATAGTCGCTGAGGGCCAAACCTGGAGAATATTGTGGATGAGGAAGCCGTACTTCCATTTTTTCCTCGTCAAATGGCGACGTTTCTCTTTCAAAGCGTCATTGAAACGGTCCAAGTCAGCTGCATAGTATTCGCCATTAATCGTTCTTTTTGGTGGTAAGTAATCGATGTAGATTTTACCGCGTTTATCCCAAAATTCTGTCGCCATAACCTTTCCGGTAGATAGCACCGCCTTCGCCTTCTTCGGAGCACGTTCGGTCGGGCAAGTCCATTGTTTCGACTGTTATTTTGTCTCTGGTGTGTAGTGATGGATCCATGTTTCGTCCATGGTTACTAATCGACGGAAAGATCCTTATTAACTTTGTTCAACATCGCCAAACACGCCTTTGAGTCAGTCACACGATAGCGTTTATGGTCGAGAGTGAGCAAATGCGGCACCCATCTTGCGGATAATTTTTTCATATCCAAACAATTTCGCAAGATGCTCCATACCCATTTGTATAAGATGCCTACTGCCTTAAAAATCACTTTAACTCTGCGATCGGCCAACACACGATATCGGAAATTTTAGTGACTTTTTATGGTGTTGTGACCTCATTTGGGCGTCTAGAATGTTCGGCGTCACTTGTGCTTGTACGACCGAATCGGAATTCAGTAAACCACTTATAAATCATTCCAACCGATAGTGCTAAGTCCCCATAGTATTTATCAAGCCTTTCCTTGGTTTGGCTGATGGTTTTGTATGCAAAAAATAATGCTTGATGAGCACTCGAAATTCAATTTTTTTCCATTTTCGCGAAAATTCACAAGATCGTCTGCTATCAATGGTTGCCAAACACAAACTAAGCGTTGCATCGAGCTGAAATTTTGACAGTAGTCTATTGTTAAATGGTAGTTGACAGGATCAGTGTTGCATTTATAGTTACTACGAGGGAAATTAAATAATTCACTAACTTCCCAAAATGCCCTCGAAGTTTCATTTCCTGCTTCTATCCTGTACAAATCTTGGAATCCATTTTTAGCTAACTCCCCAACTTGAAATCCATTTTTAATCAACCGATGAGCTACCACCCATGAGACAACACAATACTAACACTTGTTTGTTGTTTGAAAAAAATGCGAAATTTTTTAGTAAATATTAAAAATAAAGCAAAAAATTTCATTACCATTTTTGAGGCTCGAACCCACAACGTCACTATTACAAAGAAAACACAGCAATCACTGAGCTACGCAACTCAGATGAAAACATTTTCTAAATACCAATAAATGACACAAATTCAAATTTTCAAAAATTCACCACTGAAGGAGAAAAAACAAATTGTAAAAAGTAGTTTGTTTGATTTATTACTACTGACAATATATTTCATTAAGTTCCATAGCTCAGTGCGTACAGAGTTTGATTTATAATCGTGAGGTTGTGAGTTCGAGCCTCAAAAATGGCAACGAGTTTTTTTTATTTTATTTTTGTTTTTATATATATGAAATTATTTCATAAAAGTAGTTCAAACTAATTTTTAACAAATTCTCTTTTAACCCTCTGCGGTAAATCTTTGAAAATTTTGAATTTTTAAAGTTTTTGACAGAATTCAAAAATTTTTATTATAAATTTTGATTGATAACTGAGTTTTAAACTAAACTTGCTGTCAGTATAATTACAATAAAAATATAGTATATTTATATCATATTTTTATATATTTTTATGATATATGTATATATATATATAATAAACATATAATAAAAATATAATATATAATATTTCTGATAAAAATATAGAACCTTCAAAATCGATTATGAAATTGTATACATGACTAAAAGGAAAAAAATAATTATTTAACACATATTTCAAACGAACTTAAAAGTATAAAATAATTTCTCCTAGAGTGGGGCTTTTGGATTAAATATATATATACCAGATGGCCCACCCTGTTCAAAAATCTTGAACATGGTCAGTGAATCCCCTTTTAACAAAACTGTGTTGGATTAATTCACCACATCAAAACTAATTTCAACATATTAGAGTCTACTTTGATCTCATTGGCAAATGGTGTGGTGAAGTCATTTGTTTTTAGCAGAGCAAAGTATGTATGTATGTATATGTATTTGTTTGTTTATTTAGTTGTGTTGTGCGTGTTGAGAACAAAGAGAGAATAGAAGCTCTCGTAGCACAAGCGCATGAAAAGCTTACAATCAAGTAATGCCTGGCATTGTGGATGATTTTTTAAAAAACTTTACGCTTTAATTAAAGATACTTATTATTAAACTTTCATAAAGAAAATACTGAACGATCCTTTTCTAGCACGAATGTGATATTTGAAAACTTATTTCATAAAAATTGACCAGTACTTTTGGAGTTTAGCGGCAACAAAAACTGTTCACTTTAATTTTATATAATAGTATAGAACGACACAATTGCAAGGTAATTTTAAGATGGCTGCTGGAATGAGAAATTTTGAAACAACAAAGCTGTAGGAGCTACAAAGGTCAAACGACAAAAGCAACAAGAAAGCAAGTTGGAATGACTTAAAATTACCAGCTGATTTTGACTGATCTAAGAAAAAATAATGCTGAATCGATTAAATAAGGTTTCGAAGCAACGCGAACACTCATTCGTATTTTATTCCTTTTTTAACATATTTAGTACTCGGATTAGTGACAAGGTCCCTAGGGACCTAGTACTATTTTTTAAAGAACTCGAAAATAATTCTTATTAAATTATGTTTGGCTTTCGTATAAATATGAACTGCTTTGATCGACACACAAATACACTCAGAAAACTTTTTCAGCCGTTCAATCACGGCATCACAGCATCGGTTTTTTCAGTGTACTTGCGTTTTCATCGGCATCGAAAATTAATCATGTTGAATCGTGTTTGGCTTTCGTTTGAATATGTACTTCGGTGATCTTCATATCAATACCAGGATCTTGTACCGTTATGTGTACCGTATTGTGCTTGGGTGTTTTTCTTTCATTTTTGCATTGATCACCAAAGATATTGCATATATAATCCTTCGCGAAACGAATCGTAAAGCCAATCAAGTGTAGTAATTTAAAACTTGAACATCTTTTACTTTTGATTTTATTTATTTTTCAGCACGACCTGTTTCTTCCGTGGCTCTACTACGACTACTCGCCAAAACCAGCGCGTGGCTAGGCTCACATATTTCCTTATGATATAATATAAATATATATGTACATACATGCTTATGATGATAGGACAGAGAGCGAGAGTGACCACACTTATATACTTAGATGCTAAAACTACATACATACAAATAATACCGAACGAGAGTCAATAGTCAAACTGCTTGGCACTTTGACAGAAGCCAAACTACTGGGTGGCTACCACATAATGCCACAAACTCGGTCATCTTGACTTCAGAGATCATCCTGATCTCTCGGTCTTCCTTTGAACCAGGGCCGGATGTTCCCCACTGCCCAAACTCCGATATACGGATTGCGTGAAAGCTGAAAACCTTCCACATCACCTAGAAGATATCTGTCATTACGCAAAACTTTAATAACTTTGTAAGGCCCTTTAAACTTTGGAATCAACTTCTTTGACGTTCCAGGATGTGAGTCGAAATTTTTTACTACAACGTAATCGCCTTCTGCGTAATTTGTTGGTTTTTTGTGTTTTTTATCAAAATATTTTTTATTATAGTTTTGTGTCTTCTCTTGGCTTACGGCAGCCTTTTCCCAAATAATTTCGCGTTCCTTTGCAACATTTCCGTTTTCATACAAATTTTCTTTTAAAACATCAATTACTTTTCCTCTCTGTTCAACACCAAATAACATTAAACTTGGACTTGTTTTGACTGACCTGTGTAAAGTATTGTTTAAAGCATATTCAACAGTATCTAACACGGAATCCCAGTATATTTTTTCTTCGGGTTTGACTAGTTTTGCGATCATAGGCCCTATCGACTTATTGAGTCTTTCTACCTGCCCATTTGCTTGTGGAGAACCAGTGGCGATTTTTAAGTGGCAGACATTGTTTGCCTTTACAAATTCCTCAAAATCCGCGGACGTAAAACAGCTTCCTCTATCCGAAATTAAACATCTCGGACGACTGTACGCTCGAAAAAAATCTGTTAAGGCCTGAATCACTTCTTTTGTACTGGTCGTTTTTGTTGGGTAAAGCCTTACAAACTTTGTAAACGCATCTACAATAACAAGTATATGCTTCTTTGCTGACCTTGAATGGTCAACAGGGCCATAATGATCGACATGTATAGTATCAAAAGGTGTTTTCCCTTTTGGTATATTGTGCAAAAATCCCTCCTCGCGGCCATGACTACCAGAGAACACTATACATTTTAAACAGTTTTTAATATGGTCCCCTGTTTTTTCTCTCATCTTAGGAAACCAGTAACTTTTGCCTATTAAATCACAAACCTTATCTATTCCTACGTGGCCGACCTCATTGTGGTATTTATATAGGACATGACTCTCCATATCTTCGGGTACATAGAACCTTGACATACCTTCTCCACCTTTTCGATACAAAACCCCATTGCGCATTTCATAAAATGGACTTTCTGTTTTTTCTAACTGATCGCGAATTTCACATATTTTCTTATCTCTACCTTGGCATATGACTAAGTTTTCTTCGAACGTATTCGGTTCAATGACCAATACAGTAGTCGACCGACTTAATGCATCAACATGTTGCATGCGAGTGCCTTCTCGATGTTCTACTGTGTAATCGTAGTTCAACAGTTCTAAAGCCCATCTGGCAATTCTTGGGTTCATATCTTTCTTATTTAATTTCAAAGTTAAAGAATTGCAATCAGTTACAATCTTGAACTTTTTGCCTTGCAAATACACACGAAACCGCTTTAGCGCATAAATGATAGCTAAAGTTTCTAGCTCGAAGCTATGATATTTAGATTCAGTTTCAGTGGTACGTTTCGAAAAATAAAACACCGGGTGCATGAGGCCGTCTTTTTTCTTTTGCAGTAAAATTGCACCAAAACCAACGGAACTAGCATCGCAGTGCAGCTCAGTTTCATCGTTAAAATCGTAGAGCGCAAGTATTGGAGTTTCGATCAACTTTTCTTTAAGTGTTTCATAAGCTTTTAAATGTTCGGGACCGAACTTAAAGACCTGTTCCTTTTTTGTTAGATCGTGTAAGGGTTTTGCAATTAGTGAAAAGTTTTTTATAAATCTTCTAAAATAAGAGCACATGCCCAAGAAACTCTGAACCGACCGTACTGTGTTCGGTACGGGAAAATCTTTGATGGCTTCGACGCCCTTCTCGTCAGCTTTTATTCCTTCACCTGAAACATTATATCCCAAATACCTCACTTCTGATTTCAAGAACTCACACTTATCTAACCTCAACTCCAACTTGTTGTCTACCAACCTTTTAAAAACCTCACCTAGTATCTGAAAATGTTCATCATATTCTACTGTTGCAATCATTATATCGTCTAGATAAACAATAAGTTTTCCCTCTCTAATCATATCTGAAAATATTTTATTGATGAGCTTCTGAAACACCGAAGGTGCATTCTTTAAGCCGAAGGGCATTCTTGTGAACTCAAATTGACCTAAAGGCGTAACGAACGATGTATATTTTACCGAATCTGGATCCATATAAACATGGAAAAACCCATTTTTTAAGTCCAATTTAGTGAACAACCGTTTATTCACAAGTCTGTCCAACAAATCGTCTATTAAAGGGATTGGATAGCTGTCTCTGCTAGTCACTTTGTTGAGGGTACGAAAATCTATGCACAGTCGCAAATCTCCAGTCTTTTTTTTCACTAAAACTATGGGTGAAACGTATTCCGACTCGCTCGCTCTAATGTATTTTTTATCTAAATAATCGTCTAAAATTTTCTGCAACTCAATTTTTTCTGCATAAGACAGACGTCTCGGCAAACAGTGAAAGGGTTTCTGATCGTTCAGGTTTAATTTCATCTCGTATTTTAACTTTGGTTGCTTAGGGCGTTCTGCTTCTAAGTACTGTACACGAAATACATTCAAAAATCTATTTTTTTCAACAAACCCCACATTCGGCCCTAGTTCAACATTCAACTCATCGGTGGAATAACCGCAGTCAAGCGACATAAGCTCTTTTTCGAAACTTTCGACCAAGTTGTTAAAATTACTTCTTTCACTCTCTTCTTCTTTATCTGTACCATTTACTTCACACTTGCCTTTGACTATAATTTGACTCTCATGTGGTTCACATCTATAACTTTTATTTTTTATAACAGCCATGTCTTCTAAACTAGAAACTAACTTAAAGTTACATAATTCCAAAAAATCCCTGCCTAAAACGGCATCAAAAGCTGTAGTTTCATTTTTAACAATCCTCATTTTTATTTTTATTTCATTTTTATTGAATATTAAACATAAATTAATTTCGCCGACAATTTCTAAACGACTTTTATTTAACCCAAAATACAATTCATTATTTATTTTATTAATTTTTACGCCATCCGGCAAGCAGCACAACCGTATAAAACTTATAGGACTTCCTGAATCCATTAAACATCCTAAACAGAAATATATCTTAGGGTCACTCTCTATAAAAAATTTAAAATACCTTACATAATTATTTTCTATCATCATCACGTCCTTCCGCTTGGTGCAGGCAGCAGCACGATGGTTGAGATCGCCGCAAACGAAACAAGCTCCGAACTCCCTTTTTGGCTTTCTGCACTCTGAAGCATAATGTCCCAGAGCGTTGCAATTGTAACAGCGTATGTTGACTTTTATATCTGACTGCAACTTGGCGGCACCTGCATCAGCTGTTGGTTTGGGACCCACTGGTCTGAGCGTGTTGGTTTGACGTCTGAGCGGAATATTTAAGAACGCCTGCAACAATTGTGCTTTTGTTTCATAGCGCTGCATATACGCCTGTATTTTTAGCTGCTCATCTGGAATGCCGTCAATTATATAATCGACAACCTCTCCTTCGCTGATGTCTATCTTATTCGCACCCACAAGCTTATCGTGGAAGTAATCTGCAAAGCTTTCGCCGTATTTCCAAATACGCTGTTCAAACTTACGTCGCAACAACAGTTTGCTCTCTTTTGTTGAAAACAACCCCTTTAACTGCTGCGTTAACTCCTCAAACGTTTCGGTTGCAAAGTTTGGTTTAGAGTGCAACCACAGAAGCGCTCTTCCTTTCAACTTGCTGAACAGCAATGTGCGCAGCACGTTCTCGTCAACTGCGTATGCAGTGTTCAAACTCTTAAGTTGTGACAACCAAATGTCAAAATCGTTGTTGCCATCAAACTCCGGCATGAGCTCTCTTAGCACGTTGAATGAAGTAGGCGCCATCACGCCACATGTTTCTCCAGCCAACGATGGCGAATTACCTACTGCGTTAACACTCTGCTCTCTTTGCAGCAACGTATTTTCGCGACGTAGCAGTTCTATCTCACGACGCTGTACTGCCAGTTCTCGTCGCAAGAGCTCTGTCTCGTCCCCTCTAATTAGGTTGTCTGTCGCGCTTTGTTCTCTCTCTGGCATGTGTGGTACGTCTTCTTGTGGGCACTCTCCCCTCTCCGCAGCCGACAGCTCGTTCAAACGTACGGCCAGCGCAGCTTTGTTGCCGCTGGTTGATAGGCCAAGATGCTGTAACCACGCGCGCAATTGTGCAGCAGAATATTCAGCTGCGTCGATGGAATTTTCCATGTTGTACAGTTTCACTTCTATGTTTAATTTTGGTCTTTCTTTTGTTTTAAGAAAAATTTTCTTTCTTTTTCCACACTTTTGTTCTATCTTTTCTTTTATAATTGTTTCAAAATTTTCTTTCTTTTTCCACACCTTTGCTCTATCTTTTCTTTTATAATTGTTTCAATATTTTCTTTCTTTTTTCTATCACTCTTTCATTTACCTTTTGGTTTTTAAATTGTTATTTTTCACACTTCGGTCTGTCTCTTTGTTTTTGAATTCACTATCCCACTTCTGATGTAGTAATTTAAAACTTGAACATCTTTTACTTTTGATTTTATTTATTTTTCAGCACGACCTGTTTCTTCCGTGGCTCTACTACGACTACTCGCCAAAACCAGCGCGTGGCTAGGCTCACATATTTCCTTATGATATAATATAAATATATATGTACATACATGCTTATGATGATAGGACAGAGAGCGAGAGTGACCACACTTATATACTTAGATGCTAAAACTACATACATACAAATAATACCGAACGAGAGTCAATAGTCAAACTGCTTGGCACTTTGACAGAAGCCAAACTACTGGGTGGCTACCACATAATGCCACACAAGTAACAGCTGCATGGAACGTATCAAATCCTACAAAGCAAAAGGTATGGAAACCATTGACTTTAAAGAGTTTGATGCATTTTTGGCTATCGTTTTGTATGCTGGGCTGTCTAAGTCAAACACCGAGCCTGCTAAGGAACTCTGGGGTTCAACGCATGCCGCAATATCCAAAGCCGCATTGTCATTTGATCGATTTATAATTTGATCGCTATAAAAATGTACTTACGCTTTGGTAACGTGAACTCACGGTCGGAGAGATTAATCACTACCAAAACTGCTGCTATTGATGATGTATGGCTGATGTTGCAGACCAATTTGGGAGCAGATTACAATCCGCATGATTCACTGACCGTGGACGAGCAATTATTTCAGTATAAAGGCCGCACACGTTTTAAGCAATACATTCCGTCAAAACCAGCCAAGTACGGAATAAAAATATGGTGGTTGTGTGATTTACGCAGGAAATTTGCCAGGTCAGGAGCACAAAGTTAACCAGGGCCAGAATGTTGTACAACAATTGGTTGAAAAATATCTTCATACGGCCGTACAGTTTATGTCGACAACTTCTTTTCATAATTGGATGTGGCACTGTCTTTGATGAGACAGAAGACTGCATTTGTTGGAACAGTTCGCTCAAATAAAACATTTATTCCGCCTGAGTTTTTAAAAAGTGCTGCACGTTCCGTTTTCAGCTCATTGTTTGGGTTTTACGAAGACAATGTTTCGTTGTGCTCATATGTGCCCAAGAAACACAAATCGGTCTTGCTTTTGTCCACAGTGCACTACACTTTTGAAATAAATTCAGAAAGCGAAAAGCAAAAGTCAAGGGTACCCTGGACTACAATACCCATAAATCTGGGGTATTTTGCTGGGGGGAGGGGGGGGGGGGGAAGCTGGAGCACAAACATAATTTTTCTTACTTTTTTAATATTTGATTAAAAATAAAAAAAAGAAATAATAAACTTTCAACAAAATTATTATTATTTTTTCCTTTTTATTTGTTTGTTACCATTCTTTATGTATGTTAGTACTTAATACATTAAAAAAACAAACATGCAAATCACTAAAAACACACATGCGTTATGAAAACTTCAAAAAATTCATTGAAGGTCCCTAGGGACCTTGTCACTTGTTTAACGACACCGGAACTGTCACTTATCGAAGGGTTAAGTGGGCGTATGCTATAGAGAATAGTAAGAAATGTTAATAGTACCTTGGTTAAGAAAGCATTTGTTCACTAACATAAAAATTTTTAATTGCTAACACATAATTTCTCAATAACTCATCATAAATAGGCAAGATAGAAAAGTTTTCAACAAAAATATCTTGTTATCGAAGTCTTGATAACTTCAGAGAATTAACTCGAGGAGAAATTATTCACGCAAGACTATTGATGTGTTGGTTTAGCGGCTAACGAAACAGCTGTCTAGTCTGCTGTGTGACTAGTCCATACAGAGTTATTTTATTGTTAGTTGTTTTTTTCTTTAAAATACTTAACCTCAAGCTCAACAATTAGTCTTAATAATTAAATAAAGTTGGTCACATTAAATTCAATCAGAAATTATTATATACTTTTATACAAAATTAATCAATAAAAAAAACCAGGTTATGACTGATAATTTTTTTGGAAATATCTGGAGCAAAAATTCTCAAACATGTTCTCCGAAAGAACAAGTGAACTGAGAGATAATTCGAAAAATAATATTTATCGATTGTGAACCAACTGTATACAACAGTGAAATAGTTTTGTTTTTTTACATATTAATAGTGTATCAACGGAAGGACAAAAAAAAATTCTGAAAATGTTCCTTCATTTCCCGAAATTGAGCAATATTCTGGAGAAACAACGTAAAAAGGACAATAAATAACATATTTCAACATTTGAAACATCCGGGAAATATGTTCGATATCTCGAATGAAATGCATAACTTAAATATTCGAGTGCCATATTGTTTTCATTGAGTGTTTTATGAAGTTTGAGAATAAAAAAAAAAAAAAAATCAAAAACTGACTTCCAGTCAAGTCAACCTTGCTTTGCTGGGACTTTTTTTTTTGTTTTTGCATACATTTGCATATTTTTCAGGCATGTTAGAGGAACAACTGTGTTGTATGAACTTCTAGCTGAGTTCTCTTTCTGGCACAGAGTAAAAAGTGCAGATAATATTGAGTAAACAAAGAATAGAAAGTGGATGTCAAAAATGTTGAGCGGTTATATTAATTCATTTCGTATGATTTTAAGGGCAAATATTCACGGCATATTGAGCAGAATTTTTAGGAAACCAAAAAAAAAAACAAAGAAAAAAAAAGGAATATTTGAAAAGTTGGTTACGCTTCAATTTATGAATATTAATTAGATCAAGCTAAAAGTTTCCATATTGACCTAATTTCTTAGTTGAAAAAAAAAAAATTGCCTAGCCAAAAGTTATATTTTTGCACACTTAAAGCGTTTTGTAATGCCACCTTTTTATTTCATATTCTTAAGTATCCTTAAGACACATATTTTTCTTGCAACACTTCCTGATTGTTTTGTGCACCTGCTCGAGTGAGCAATCGTTTCAAATTTTCATTGTCTTATACAGAAATACACACATACTCACATACATACACTCACTCACACAGCCACACTCACGCATTGACTGACTGTCTTTTCCACTTCAGTCAGTCAGCCACTGTCAAAGGTGGCTTAATTTCTCAACCGCACTTCATAAATCTGCACAAAAGTTGGGCGTTTGTAAAAAACCACGCCCAACTAATACATTATAAAAAAAAATCCAAGCATTGAATGAATAAGCGAATGAATGAATGAATGAATGATGTGAATGAGTGAATGAGGTGAGCTTCAAATAAAAAGGCGCAAAAGTTGTTGCATACCTTACGGCTGCTGCTCACACTACCTAGCAGCACATTCAGCCAGCTTCATGCTCAAATGAACACAAATGCGAATTGAAACAATTGAAAGGTGTTAGCAAGCAAAAAAAAAAAAAATTAATAAAAGGGCAAAAAAAAAACCATAACAACAAAAAGTGAAAACATTGCAAGCGGCGTTCATAATGGTGGGGAAGCAGAAAAAAAAATATAATACAAAAGCGTTTGTCATTGGCAGGAAGTCATAAATGCTGCATTGTTCTGATATGCAATCAGTTTGTTTGCGATTTCCTTAGAATTTAAGTGCTAGCTAGAATTTTAAAGCTCGTCCTGGTGGGAATGCATTTGTCTGAGGGTGTTTTTTCTATGCGGAAATTTTTAGTCTTCATCTGTTGTTTGCCTCCATGCTGACATAACAATGTCATTGTTGCATTTCTTCGAATTGCTTTTTTACACAATTTTTTTAACCAAAAATTTTTTTACTCATCCGATTTTGAGTCGGAAATCGTAGTGAAGTCGGAAATTGTAGCTCGATGTATTCATCAGGAAATTGCTTACTTTGGCTAACAGCCACTCTTTGGCAATGATGACATTTTACGCAGAAACAATTGAGAAAAAAATTGCTTATCTGGTTTTTTAATTGAAAGTGGTGAACTTTTTGTAACACTCACACTAGGATAGAACTTTTTCGTTAAATAAACATAAAATTTTTTTCTATGATATTACAAACAAAAATTTTTTTGTTGAGTCGCTTTTAGGCACTTTTGTGTCAAACTGTTATGATTTAATCAAATGATTTATTTACATAATGCCAATTAAATGAACAGATTTAAATTGACAATTATGTAAAAATATAATAATTGGAGTTGCTAGAGTTGTTAAAGTTAGAGTTGTTTATAAAACACTATCGGCTGTATTTATGAAAGTTATGGATCTATTATAAAGCCTTCAATCGAAAAACATTATTGACAAACGTGTTCAATAACGTTAAAAATCTATTTTTAAGGCTTCTTCTATTTTAAAAATGAATGAAACCATCAATTAGCCCTCGATAAAGCATTTTAATTTTTTTTTCTTATCATATTAAGAAAAAATATTTAAAAATATATAAAAAATAAACAAAATGTCAAAAAAGGTTTGAAATAAGATTCATAAGCCTCATATAAAGACTTTAACAAAAATGAAAGGATTTTTAAAAATGGCTAAAACGTGCTATAAACTATTATAAAGCATATTTAAAATTACTAGTATCGCCTTCGATCGAAATTCGACCATTAAAAAATAGATTTTATAGAAATAGAACTGAACCCTAAAATGAAAGTGTGGAAAAAAGGGAGGAGCTAAACAGCAAAAATAACAACAACTTCAATATGCTCTGATAGCAGTAAACCGCTGTGATCGAATTTCGAAGATGCACATGAATTAAGGCTATGCCTAAAAGTATGATACGATCTAGGTTGTTAACCTTAGTACAGTATGCATCAAAAAGTAGATAAGAACTCAGTTACAAAAATTCCAGCGTTCTCTGCCAAAAACAAATTCCGAGTAACTTTCTCGGCATATTGGCATTATATGTAGAACCTAAGTAGCTTGAGTGGATCACAGTGTAAAGTCATACAAAGGCTACTGATGAGTTGGTGTAGCGGCCAATGAAACAGTCTGTATAGTCAAGCTGTGTGATTTGCTCTATACAGAGCCGTTGTTGTTGTTGTTGGTTGTTGCCTTCTTTGTTCTTCATGTTGTCTTGTTGAAAACATGCTTGGCCTAGAGCTCGAAAAACTTGTTTTCAATATAAATAATTAAGGGCCGTATACAAAATATTAATATTAAAGATTTATTTTTTTATTTTATTGAAAATATTTTCTTCTTTTTTCACTCTTGTGCAAATGTAATTGAACTCATAACGCACCATACGCACCACCAGCAGGAAATCACAAAATAATAACTCCATTCTGAGTTTCCATGTTCTGTGACTTACTTTCAAAGCTATTCACCCTTCGTTCAATGCCCGTCACAGTGCCCTACTTCCCATATTCTACTTTCTAGTAGAATGATATCACCAAGTGGGAAGTCAGTATTGAGTTTCATTATTATACGGCATTTACTTCCAAAGCTATTCGATATAAAAACTTTAATTGTATAATTAATAATCGTGGCGCCACCACGCCCCTTGTATAATGCTCGTTCAATTTTTCCAGTCGAAAAACACGACCAAATAGAAAGTTCCTACCAAGTGTCATTGATTTGTGACTTATAGTTCGAAAGTTATACCTAAAATTTGGGCTGTTGAAAATTACTACGCCCCTATTTCAACGCCCATAAAATGTAACTACTGGAATGGTACATGTGATTTGAGGTCTAATACCGATTTCTGAGACTGTGTGACCTATAAATCTATAGCTATTCGATATCGAAAATTTGGGTTGTATGGGATGTGCCACGCCTACTATATATAATCGGTGCACTCCTTCTCCCAACTCTTATTGATATAAAAAAAAAATTATCAAAATCGGTTGAGAAACACGGGAGAAAGTGGTTCTTAACTGTTCTAACCACGCCTATTTATAAATAGATTTGCTCCATTGGAGCATAAATATTGTCAAAAATATTTAAAATAATTAAAAATATTTCAAACGTTTACAAAATATGCCAAAACAATTCAAAATATATAAAAAATTTAAAAAAAAACAACTTACATATCCAAAAAATGGACACACGCGAAGGTTTAGACGTGACGGGTTTCTCCTTTATACTCCTATTTCATGCCCGAACTATTGTTTTAATCCCTGACCAAATTCTTAACTTAAGCAAATGCATCCAATCCCTTTTCGAGTTTGGAAAGGTGTGTTTTAGGTGTGTCCTAATTTTTGTCCCAATCCTAAATTAAGACACTTAATTTAATATCTAAATTTGATGTTGATGTTGATGTTGATGTTGATGTTGATGTTAATGTTGATGATGATTTTGATGTTTATATTGATTTTGATGATATTGATGTTGATGTTGATGTTGATGTTGATGTTGATGTTGATGTTGATGTTGATGTTGATGTTGATGTTGATGTTGATGTTGATGTTGATGTTGATGGTGATGTTGATAATGATGTTGATGTTGATCTTGATGTTGATGTTGATGTTGACGTTGATGTTGATGTTGATGTTGATGTTGATGTTGATGTTGATGTTGATGTTGATGGTGATGTTGATGTTGATGTTGATGTTGATGTTGATGTTGATGTTGATGTTGATGTTGATGTTGATGTTGATTTTGATGTTGATGTTGATGATGTTGATGATGTTGATGTTGATGTTGATGTTGATGTTGATGTTGATGTTGATGTTGATGTTGATGCTGATGTTGATGTTGATGTTGATGTTGATGTTGATGTTGATGTTCATGTTGATGTTGATATTGATGTTGATGTTGATGTTGTTGATGTTGACGTTGATGTTGATGTTGATGTTGATGTTGATGTTGATATTGTTGATGTTGATGTTGATGTTGATGATGTTGATGATGTTGATGTTGATGTTGATGTTGATGTTGATGTTGATGTTGATGTTGATGTTGATGTTGATGTTGATGTTGATGTTGATGTTGATGTTGATGTTGATGTTGATGTTGATGTTGATGTTGATGTTGATGTTGATGTTGATGTTGATGTTGATGTTGATGTTGATGATGTTGATGATGTTGATGTTGATGTTGATGTTGATGTTGATGTTGATGTTGATGTTGATGTTGATGTAGATGTTGATGTTGATGTTGATGTTGATTTGATGTTGTTGATGTTGATGTTGATGTTGATGTTGATGTTGATGTTGATGTTGATGTTGATGTTGATGTTGATGTTGATGTTGATGTTGATGTTGATGTTGATGTTGATGTTGATGTTGATGTTGATGTTGATGTTGATGTTGATGTTGATGTTGATGTTGCTGTTGATGTTGATGTTGATGTTTATGTTGATGTTGATGTTGATGTTGATGTTGATGTTGATGTTGATGTTGATGTAGATGTTGATGTTGATGTTGATGTTGATTTGATGTTGATGTTGATGTTGATTTGATGTTGTTGATGTTGATGTTGGTGTATATGTTGATGTTGATGTTGATGTTGATGTTGATGTTGATGTTGATGTTGATGTTGATGTTGATGTTGATTTTGATGTTGATGTTGATGATGTTGATGATGTTGATGTTGATGTTGATGTTGATGTTGATGTTGATGTTGATGTTGATGTTGATGTTGATGTTGATGTTGATGTTGATGTTGATGTTGATGTTGATGTTGATGTTGATGTTGATGTTGATGTTGATGTTGATGTTGATGTTGATGTTGATGTTGATGTTGATGTTGATGTTGATGTTGATGTTGATGTTGATGTTGATGTTGATGTTGATGTTGATGTTGATGTTGATGTTGATGTTGATGTTGATGTTGATGTTGATGTTGATGTTGATGTTGATGTTGATGTTGATGTTGATGTTGATGTTGATGTTGATGTTGATGTTGATGATGTTGATGATGTTGATGTTGATGTTGATGTTGATGTTGATGTTGATGTTGATGTTGATGTTGATGTTGATGTTGATGTGGATGTTGATGTTGATGTTGATGTTGATGTTGATGTGGATGTTGATGTTGATGTTGATGTTGATGTTGATGTTGATGTTGATGTTGATGTTGATGTTGATGTTGATGTTGATGTTGATGTTGATGTTGATGTTGATGTTGATGTTGATGTTGATGTTGGTGCTGATGTTGATGTTGATGTTGATGTTGATGTTGATGTTGATGTTGATGTTGATGTTGATGTTGATGTTGATGTTGATGTTGATGTTGATGTTGATGTTGATGTTGATGTTGATGTTGATGTTGATGTTGATGTTGATGTTGATGTTGATGTTGATGTTGATGTTGATGTTGATGTTGATGTTGATGTTGATGTTGATGTTGATGTTGATGTTGATGTTGATGATGTTGATGATGTTGATGTTGATATTGATGTTGATGTTGATGTTGATGTTGATGTTGATGTTGATGTAGATGTTGATGTTGATGTTGATGTTGATTTGATGTTGTTGATGTTGATGTTGATGTTGATGTTGATGTTGATGTTGATGTTGATGTTGATGTTGATGTTGATGTTGATGTTGATGTTGATGTTGATGTTGATGTTGATGTTGATGTTGATGTTGATGTTGATGTTGCTGTTGATGTTGATGTTGATGTTTATGTTGATGTTGATGTTGATGTTGATGTTGATGTTGATGTTGATGTTGATGTAGATGTTGATGTTGATGTTGATGTTGATGTTGATTTGATGTTGATGTTGATGTTGATTTGATGTTGTTGATGTTGATGTTGGTGTATATGTTGATGTTGATGTTGATGTTGATGTTGATGTTGATGTTGATGTTGATGTTGATGTTGATGTTGATGTTGATGTTGATGTTGATGTTGATGTTGATTTTGATGTTGATGTTGATGATGTTGATGATGTTGATGTTGATGTTGATGTTGATGTTGATGTTGATGTTGATGTTGATGTTGATGTTGATGTTGATGTTGATGTTGATGTTGATGTTGATGTTGATGTTGATGTTGATGTTGATGTTGATGTTGATGTTGATGTTGATGTTGATGTTGATGTTGATGTTGGTGTTGATGTTGATGTTGATGTTGATGTTGATGTTGATGATGTTGATGTTGATGTTGATGTTGATGTTGATGTTGATTTGATGTTGTTGATGTTGATGTTGATGTTGATGTTGATGTTGATGTTGATGTTGATGTTGATGTTGATGTTGATGTTGATGTTGATGTTGCTATTGATGTTGATGTTGATGTTTATGTTGATGTTGATGTTGATGTTGATGTTGATGTTGATGTTGATGTTGATGTTGATGTTGATGTTGATGTTGATGTTGATTTGATGTTGTTGATGTTGATGTTGATGTTGATGATGTTGATGATGTTGATGATGTTGATGTTGATGTTGATGTTGGTGTTGATGTTGATGTTGATGTTCATGTTGCTGTTGATGTTGATGTTGATGTTGATGTTGATGTTGATGTTGATGTTGATGTTGATGTAGATGTTGATGTTGATGTTGATGTTGATTTGATGTTGTTGATGTTGATGTTGATGTTGTTGATGTTGATGTTGATGTTGATGTTGATGATGTTGATGATGTTGATGTTGATGTTGATGTTGATGTTGATGTTGATGTTGATGTTGATGTTGATGTTGATGTTGATGTTGATGTTGATGTTGATGTTGATGTTGATGTTGATGTTGATGTTGATGTTGATGTTGATGTTGATGTTGATGTTGATGTTGATGTTGATGTTGATGTTGATGTTGATGTTGATGTTGATGTTGATGTTGATGTTGATGTTGATGTTGATGTTGATGTTGATGTTGATGTTGATGTTTATGTTGATGTTGATGTTGATGTTGATGTTGATGTTGATGTTGATGTTGATGTTGATGTTGATGTTGATGTTGATGTTGATGTTGATGTTGATGCTGATGTTGATGTTGTAACGAACCCTCTGTTCGGTTACCTAAGTGCTGGGGTATACCCAGCGGTTGGTCCAAAGGTTCTTACAAAAGAGAAAAAGATTTGGGTTTAATTTTGAGTAGATTATTTCATTTATTATTAATTCAGGATTAAATCTATTCTTAAAATAAACTCCCAGAAGGGTATTACCCTCTTTGGGTACTGACTTATATATATTTCCTAACACCTTGAAGTGTACAACGCTTCTCGGGTATGCTCTAGATAAACTAAATACGATATTTTCTAACACCTCGAAGTGTACAACGCTTCTCGGGTATATTAAAGATACGCTAGATACGGTATTTTCTAACGCCTCGAAGTGTACAACGCTTCTCGGGTATACTAAAGATAAGCTAGATAAAATACTTGATAACGCCTCGAAGTGTACAACGCTTCTCGGGTATACTAAAGATAAGCTAGATAAAATACTTGATAACGCCTCGAAGTGTTCAACGCTTCTCGGGTATGCTAAACTACTAGTCAGAAGAGACCTTGCGTACAACACACGACTCCGCAGACTGACTTGATTGCGCATGTGCAGCGGCTTTTATACTCTTTTCTTTGTGTTGCTTGTGTTCTTCTTCTTCGTAGCAGAGTGCGTGTTGCGGGTTTCATGTTGATGTTGCAGAGTGCGTGTTGCGGGTTTCATGTTGAGGTTGCAGAGTGCGTGTTGCGGGTTTCATGTTGATGTTGCAGAGTGCGTGTTGCGGGTTTCATGTTGATGTTGCAGAGTGCGTGTTGCGGGTTTCATGTTGATGTTGCAAAGTGCGTGTTGCGAGTTTCATGATGATGTTACCTTGTGTAGCTGCATAAATGTTGCTAAATGAAATGATGAAGCGACCATTATGTATGGAATTCATTCAATATTCATATTAATATTCATGTTCATAATCATATTCATATTCATTTACATATTATGTTATAATTTTGTGAGGATTAATATCGTCTGCGATATTGCATCCTCACACCCCCCCCTTTCTAACCCAAAGAAATTTTATTTATCATTAGAATAATAACGTTTGACTTCGTTTACGTGAGCTGTACGGATACGATTACTTCCTGATCTCCGTAGCTGCATGATCACGGGTGATATAAATCCATTTATGGTAAATGGTCCATCGTATTTGGGTGCTAGTTTGGCTGCAAAATTGTCGATGGCCTTTGAAAGATGGTGTTCCTTTACAAGGACTTGTTCTCCAATCTGCGGATTCCAATTTCTACGACGTAGATTATAGTGTCTGGCCTGGTCTTGGGCGGCACGTTCCATGTTACGTCGTACAATTTTAAAGACTTCCTGTAAGCGTGTATGTTTCTCAACGGGTGTATGAGTTTCCTGTCCGGTTCCTGGAGTGTGTTGATCAAATAGGGTGTTCGGCAGCCGTAGCTCTCGACCTTGGATTAGGTACGCGGGACTGAAACCTGTAGATTCGGATACGCTAGTATTTATGGCTAAAGATATTTCTGGGAGTAAATCATCCCATTTTCGTTGATCTTCGCCTATGAGTTGTGAGATTATCCTCTTTATTGTTCGATTGGCACGCTCTGTTGGGTTTTCCTGCGGAGTATATGGCGCTGTGAACTGTTGTTTGATTCCTAGGTCGTCCAAAAAGCTGCGGAAGGCCTTGCTGGTAAATTGAGTTCCATTATCAGTTATTAATACTTTTGGTACTCCAAATCTCGCCAATATCGTTTCTCTGAAGGATTTCTTGAGTGACTCGGTAGTGGCTTTCCGAAGTGGCACAATTTCCGTCCATTTGGAAAAACGATCAAAGAACACTAAAAGCATATTATTACCATGTTTTGATCTTGGAAGTGGGCCCACGAAGTCGGCGCATAGCATTGCCCATGGTTCCTCGGCGATTTGTGTTAGCATCTTACCGGCTGCTGCTTGTTGGCATGGCTTAAACTTTTGGCAAGATGCACAGTTTCGGACGTATTTGCTAACGTCGCGGAACATCCCTGGCCAATAATATCGGTTGGCTACCCTAGCGATGGTCTTCCGAATACCCATGTGGCCCGCACTAGGATCGTCATGATTTTCTCTCAAGACCCTCTGTCGTTGTGAAGTCGGAACGCACAGTTTCCACGGGGCACAGTCTTCATCGTTGGAATGTTGGGGAATATGGCGATACAGTTGACCGTTTTCTTCTAAAAAGTCTGAGAATTTTTCTGGATTTTGTTGAATCTCAGCCTTCTTCTTGGTTAGCCAGTTACAACTGGGTTCTATGTTTTCTTCGAGCGTTGCTTTACGAAGAGTTTCCAATGGTTGTCTTGACAACGCGTCTGCTACAACGTTGAGTTTTCCTTTCCTATACTGTATGTCGAACGTATGTTGTTGCAACTCGAGTGCCCACCTCGCTATACGTCCGGAAGGACTCTCGATTGCATTGAGCCATTTAAGTGACAGATGGTCCGTGATCACTGTAAAGTGGTATCCTTCAAGGTATGGTCGCATTTTACGGATGGCCCATACTATAGCCAGACATTCCTTCTCCGTTGGCGAATAGTTCTTCTCTGCTCCGTTTAAGTGTCTGCTGGCATACGCTATCACTCGTTCTATTCCGTCGTGTTCCTGGGTAAGTACGGCGCCTAGACCGTAGTCACTAGCATCGGTCTGCAGTGTGAATTTCTGTGTAAAATCCGGGCATGCCAACACGGGTGCCTCGGTTAAACGTGTTTTCAGGGTTTCGAATGCTTTTTGCTGTTCCTCCGTCCACTTCCAATGCTTGACTTTCCGTAGTAAAGTGGTGAGTGGTTGTACTATGCGTGAAAATTCGGGAACAAATCGTCGGTACCATGACGCTATTCCTAAGTAGTGACGGAGCTCTTTCACGTTCTCTGGTGGTCTCAATTCTTTTATGGCGGCTACTTTCTCTGGATCGGTGTAAATACCTTCATTACTGACTACGTGCCCTAAATATTTGAGTTCTGTCTTAAAAAACTCGCATTTTTCAATATTGATATTTAAATTCGCTGCCCGGAGTCTTCGAAAAACTTCTTTAAGATGTTGCATGTGATCTTCCAGAGAGGATCCGATAACGATGATGTCGTCGAGGTATGCAAACGCATGGGGTTCCATTTCGGGTCCAATGACCTGATCTAACGCTCGCTGAAATGTGGCTGGTGCGGAATGTAGACCGAAAGGCATAACCCGCCACTGGTACAAGCCACGCCCTGGTACAGTGAATGCTGTGTATTGTTTGCTGTTTTCTTCCATTGGAATCTGCCAATAGCCATTTTTGAGATCCAATGCACTTATATATTTGGCACTTCTGAGGCGATCTAGAATCGTGTGTATTCTTGGGAGTGGGTAAGCGTCAGGTACAGAACGTGAGTTGAGTTGTCGGTAGTCCACACATAGTCTCCATGCTCCCGTTTTCTTTTTCACCAAAACGATAGGTGCGCTGTGTGGGCTGTGTGAAAGTTCAATACACCCTTTGCTGATCAGTTCGTCGACTTCTTTATTTATAATTGCTTGCATGGCCGGATTTCGTGGAAAGTAACGTTGTTTAATTGGACGATCATCTTTCATTATAATTTTATGTGCTGTAATATTACAAACTCCTTTAACTCTATTAAATTTGCTCAGTTCTCCTGCTAAAAACTGTTCGATGATCTCTTTTTCTGACAAGCCGTGGAGATTTTTGTTGAGGTCACTACGGTTTCCTTCGCGAATAACGGTGCAGCAGGGTGTTTCATCAGTGTTTCCCCTTTTCGATGAGATATTTGGCCAACGCAGCGTGGTTGAATACCCGCCACACTGAATAGATGCTTGAATGCCTATCAAGAAGTCCATGCCGAGAATGAGGTCATCTATGACTTTTGGAAGAACAAGCAATGAAGTTTGATGCTTCTTGGAGCCGAGCGTAATATCGGCTATTAATATTTTATTTACTTCCCTAGTGGAACTATCTGCCATTCGTACTGTTATTTGCGTTTCCTTTAGATTTTGTTGTGCTGTTGATATTTTGTTTGTTAATGTTTCACTGATAAAGCTTCTTGTGGCACCTGTGTCGATGGTTGCTTTCACTTGGGTCGTGCCGATCATAACCATCGCAAAAATATGTGTGGAATCGTGACTTAGTTGCGAGAGTGTTGATTTTGGGTTTCCGTCTGGCCTCGCTCCCGACGATAACCCTGTGCGTTTCCCTGTGAGTACCGGCAGCAATTAATGGTAAGGATCCCACGTCGACCGCACTCCCAGCAAAACATAACCTGTGCATTTCGACACTCGCGGAGACTATGACCATCTTGGCCACAGCGGCGGCAAGCAGTGCGGGAATTGATTAATTGAGGGCCATCTTGCACGATCATTCGATGTCTCTCCTCTCTAGGTCTCGGTATTGGTGGTCTTGTTTGGCGTGATTCCGCCTGAATACTTTCGAAATCTTCAGCGAGTTTTATCAATTCATTTAGGTTTCCAAAATCCCTGCGTTTCACATACAATCTATAATCTTGATGGCAATTTCGATATAGTCTTTCGAGTTGTTGTTCCTCAGTGTACTGTGCATGTCGCATCAAGTTCTGGAGGGAGATTAAGTAATCCTTGAATGGCTCTCTAGGATGTTGGTACCGTTGGCGGATTTCATCTTCCAGCTGTTCGAAGTACCTTATGGGCAAGAAGAACTGTACAAAATCTTCTTTAAATGTACTCCAGTTGCGCCACTGTCGATTATTATTGCGGAACCATATCAAAGCCTTGTCTTTAAGGAGTTCCGGCATCGTTCTCGGTAGTAGATTTTTGCTCAATCCGTACACTTCAGCGAGTTCCTCGATCCGTTCGATGAAGGCTAGTGGTTCTTTTCCACCGTCGTATTTGAATGACCACTTTCTTACCTGATCGATGACTGACGGATATTCCTGTTCCGATGTTGCTTGGCGTGATTCCATGTTTTGGGACGCCATAAATATATTTTTTTGGGCTTCTGCGGTGCCGATATTGATCTGTGGTAAGTTGGGTGAGGGACTTCTAGAGTACTTTACCTCTAGTTCTAACAGACGTTGTCCCACATCGGATTTTTCCTCAGTTTCGGAAATTAATTGTGCAAAGCGCTTCCGTAGTTCGTCGACTGTTCCGGCGGCGTCAAAAGAGAATTCCTCGGCGAATGCTTGAAGTTCTTCCTTACGAAGGGAGTATACCCATGATGTTTTCAGAGGCATTTTGGGGTTTGTAGAAAGTCTTCACTCAGTGTTCTATATGTTATTATTGTAGATTTGTGATGCTGTGGTTTTTCGTTTCTTTACCAGGGTCCCTGCTCGGGCGCCATTTGTAACGAACCCTCTGTTCGGTTACCTAAGTGCTGGGGTATACCCAGCGGTTGGTCCAAAGGTTCTTACAAAAAAGAAAAAGATTTGGGTTTAATTTTGAGTAGATTATTTCATTTATTATAAATTCAGGATTAAATCTATTCTTAAAATAAACTCCCAGAAGGGTATTACCCTCTTTGGGTACTGACTTATATATATTTCCTAACACCTTGAAGTGTACAACGCTTCTCGGGTATGCTCTAGATAAACTAAATACGATATTTTCTAACACCTCGAAGTGTACAACGCTTCTCGGGTATATTAAAGATACGCTAGATACGGTATTTTCTAACGCCTCGAAGTGTACAACGCTTCTCGGGTATATTAAAGATACGCTAGATACGGTATTTTCTAACGCCTCGAAGTGTACAACGCTTCTCGGGTATACTAAAGATAAGCTAGATAAAATACTTGACAACGCCTCGAAGTGTACAACGCTTCTCGGGTATACTAAAGATAAGCTAGATAAAATACTTGATAACGCCTCGAAGTGTACAACGCTTCTCGGGTATACTAAAGATAAGCTAGATAAAATACTTGATAACGCCTCGAAGTGTTCAACGCTTCTCGGGTATGCTAAACTACTAGTCAGAAGAGACCTTGCGTACAACACACGACTCCGCAGACTGACTTGATTGCGCATGTGCAGCGGCTTTTATACTCTTTTCTTTGTGTTGCTTGTGTTCTTCTTCTTCGTAAAGTCCGTTGCCAGACGCATGTTGCAGAGTGCGTGTTGCGGGTTTCATGTTGATGTTGCAGAGTGCGTGTTGCGGGTTTCATGTTGAGGTTGCAGAGTGCGTGTTGCGGGTTTCATGTTGATGTTGCAGAGTGCGTGTTGCGGGTTTCATGTTGATGTTGCAGAGTGCGTGTTGCGGGTTTCATGTTGATGTTGCAAAGTGCGTGTTGCGAGTTTCATGATGATGTTACCTTGTGTAGCTGCATAAATGTTGCTAAATGAAATGATGAAGCGACCATTATGTATGGAATTCATTCAATATTCATATTAATATTCATGTTCATAATCATATTCATATTCATTTACATATTATGTTATAATTTTGTGAGGATTAATATCGTCTGCGATATTGCATCCTCACAATGTTGATGTTGATGTTGATGTTGATGTTGATCTTGACCTTGATCTTGATGTTGATGTTGATGTTGATGTTGATGTTGATGTTGATGTTGATGTTGATGTTGATGTTGATGTTGATGTTGATGTTGATGTTGATGTTGATGTTGATGTTGATGTTGATGTTGATGTTGATGTTTATCGCTTAGTATTGCCGAGGTGCACGACCGAAAAGGTAGCCTATGTATGTTATAGTATTTTCGAATTCACTGTATCGAAAATTAAAATTTTCATTAATACTCAAGCAATATTACTCATACCATGAAAATTCGTAAACTTTTTAAGAAAAAGCAACTCTGCAATATTAAATTTTACTAAAAAAATCTCTTTAAAATGCTTTTATTTTCTGCTCCTAACTTTCGTTCATGACAGCTTCCCTCCACTCCAGCCCAAAAACTTGATGTCTTAAATTTTCTTCCAAACAAATTTTAATGATTTTATCAAACTTTGTGAGTTTGGCCATTCTTTATAGGTGTCCAGCTTTAGCTACTGGCTACCCCTTGCTTGAACTTCAGATTAATGTTTGCAAATTAATCTCACTTACTTTTTGCTGTTATCTTACGATAAAATAAAAAAAAAGAAAACCTAAACCTGAAAACATAAATTGCAGCCATTTAGGCTACCACAGAAAAAAGACAAAAGAAAAAAAAAATAAATAAAAATTGGCCAGAAAAAAAAATGTCAACCAAGGCGCAAAAAATTTCACTACTAAGCCAACACTTCGAGCCGCACTCACACACTTCAATCACGCCACAAATCCATTAATACACTTCAGACTGGCATGAATGCCTTCAATGTGTGAAGGTGAGGGTGTATGTGTGAGTGCATGAGTGTGTGTTTCTAACTGAGTTCTTCGCTATGTCAGCCAAAATTTAATCGCATTTGTAGGGTAGGCTCTAAAACAGCTGCATTGGCAACGCTGGCTGCTGCCTGCTGCAATTTGCGCGACTTCATAATCGACACACTCGTGCAATAAAAAAGCTTTTAGGCCGGGTCGCGCAGGACCCGTTATGTCTAGCCTGGTTTTGCCTGCAGCTCAACAGATTGATGATGATGGTATATTGTTTGTGTTGCTGCAGTCGTTGTTGTGTTTGTTCTTGTTGTTGTTGTTACTGTTATTATTGTTTACTTGCCTATCTCTCTTGTGGTGCTTTGGTTAAAATTCAATCCGACTCAAACGCATTTGTTTGCATTTAAGGAGGTGGGTGGATAAACAAGCACAGTGGCGGCGGCTGGTAAAATTAAAGCACAGCAAATGGATGCATAAATTTCTATGATTGAGTGAAAAAAGAAAGTTGGCGTATCATAGATATAGCCCGTAGCTGTTGACGTGACAGCGTTGCTTTATCTATGTCGTTATTTTTGTTTCTATCATTCTTTTGTTCCCAAGCTCTTCCTCATCCTTAACCTTACTTTTATATTTGTCCGCATAATTATAATACTTCTTGTCCAAACTCTTATTTTAAACCATGTCCATATTACCGAACTTATCCTCCTTCAATTCCCTTTCCTAATTCTTGTCTGAATTCTTTTCCCAATTTTTGTACTAAATCTTGTCCTTAGAGTGTGTCGATGATGGTGCTATTACTTGTCCGCATCCTTATTCTTATCTTTGTCCTAATAATTGTCCAATTTCTTGTTCAAACTTTCGTTTTAATTCATATCCTAATTCCTGACTTTATACTTGTATTAGGAAATCTCTCTTAATCTTTGTCCTACTTCTTTTCCCAGTCTTTGTCCTGTATCTTGTGCTAGTACTAATGCTAGTACAGTAGACTCTCACAAATTAGAACCACTTTGTTCCACGGGTGGTTCTAATATCTGAAATGTTCTAATTTCTGAACGTTTTTATTTTCACAGAAATGTAAAAGAAAAGAATGACACTGGCTAAAAACAAATTATGTTAACACAAAAAAAATTTGTATATATTAATATTTAATGTTTTTTTTAACATAAAAATCATGTAATTCCCCTTTTTATATTTTTATCAATGAGCAAAGACTACTTACAAATTTAATAAATAAAGAAACGTCCAGAAATTAGAACCAGGTTATAATTTCAGAGCGTTAAATATTGAAATGGCAGGTTCTAATTTCTGGACAGTTCGAATTTATGAGAGTTATAATTTGTGAGAGTGTATTGTACCAAATGCTAGTACTAATACTTTTTCGCATCCTTATCCTTATCCTTATTCTTATATTAATCCTAATAACTGTCCAAATTTTTTTTTAATACATGTCCATATTCGTGATTTTATAATTGTTCGAATCCTTTTCCTATATTTTGTCCTTCTTCTTATCACAATGTTTGTCCTTAATCTTTTCCGTAGTGTGTCCGAATCTTTGTTCTATTCCTTGTCCTATTTCTTGTCCTTATCCTTTTCCCAATCTTGTCTTAAATGTTTTTTAGGTATGCCTAAATTTTTGTCCTTAACCCTCTAACCGGCAAGTCCGCCTTAAGGCGGGGTTAAGGAAAAGCGCCATAGCACCTCCATCAAAAAAAGTTTTAATATCAATTCACTTTTGTGCCTCTAAAAAAAGTGCATTTTATGCAACACTGTTGATTTTACATCTGTCAGTGCATTCATTCACGCACTAGCGTCTATCAAAGTGAAATTTTCGTGAAAGTCAGTGCAAATAATTATTTTGGCGCGAAGTGCATTTTAATTAAAAAAAAATAAATATATTCTGTACTCAAATCAAAGTGAAAAAATTATTGGTAAGTGGCTTAGTTATTTCTAAATGTGATGGCGGATTTGTATAATGTTTTTCAAACACACACGAGCTCCCAGCAGCCCCAAAAGGCACCCCGCCTAAAGGCGGACCTGCCGGTTCCCTGGTACTTTTTTGTGTTGAGTACATATTTTCCAATCAACACTTTTTCTTAAATTTTTTCTGTTTTTCCTGTCAAATTGATTATTTTTCATACTGAAATATATAATTTTATGTGCTAGATATGCAACCGAAGAAAATGTTCAGGTCTCCCAAAGAGAAAAACTCATGGATTCTATCATATCAGATATTGACGAGCAGAGTTATGGACAAAGAAGTTACCAAAAAAGAAAGAGGTTTCTCAGAAGAATTTGCGGGCAGTGCATTTGGTATCGATATGTCTACTGTTTTGTGGAAAGATACAAAATGTGTACGCTTAACTTCAACATACGTTGGTATAAAGCTATTTCTAACTGCAGCTGACCAAGTTCAACCAACCAAAGCAACCAGATACAATAGAAAAGATAAAAAATACATTCAAGTCGACTGCCCAAAAGTAATCCAAGAATACAATCACCACATGGGGGGCGTCGATCTCATGGATGGCTTATTGGGTCGCTATCATATCCGTATGAAAACAAGAAAATGGACGTTGCGTCTCTTCTATTACCTCGTGGATATGGCTATGGTGAATGCGTATATTCCTCATCGTCGAATTCATGTAGAAGATGCTGAATTCGTGGGTAGATTGAAGCTGCCCGATTTTCGTACAGAAGTTTCTGAAGTCTTGTGCTCGCTTTAAAATATATTTCTAAAAAAACAGTTGAAAGGCCATCGAATGAATGCTCAGTGGAAGAGAAAATAGGTAAAAGAGCTTACGAACCACCACCTGACATTCCTTACGATGGAATTAACCATACGCCTGATTGTTTGGGTCGAAGTGGAAAACGATTATGCAGAATGCCTGGTGGTACATCAGAAACGCAAATGTTTTGCACAAAAGTAATTTAAATTTTTGCTTGTTATCCACAAAAAAATGTTTTCAACAGTTTCACAAACAATAAAAGTGCTCATTTCTACGTTTTTTCATCATTTTTTTACTTTATTTTCTAATAAAATTGAATAAAAACTATTTTTCATTTAGTTGATTTTTTTATACGTTAACAGGCAAGTCCGCCTAAAGGCGGGGTAGATGAATTCACCTGTGGAAGGCTACCTATTCACTTTTTTGACAATATGATTATAGATTTGTGTTTCTCTATCATATTTTACTTTATGATAATTTTTTCATCAAAATCAAAAATTGGCCGGTTAGAGGGTTAACCGTATCCTAGTCTTTTACACACTAATTTTTACAATCTTTGTCTGAACTCTTGTCTTAATCCTTATCTTAGACCTGGTCTCATCTTTATTCCAAATTCTTGCCTCAAACTTTTTTCAATACTTGTCCTGATTCTTATCCAAAACACTTGTCCTAATATTTGTCCTTATTTTAATTTTGTATTTATAATATTAATATGATTTCTTTTTTATTTTTGCTTTTGCTGTTGCATTTGGTGGACTGAGATTCCTATAAAGTGGTTCCCGGAGATGCATATGACTTCATTACTTTTAAAATTTATCATGTGATTGAAAACCTCAGCGAAAACGGTCGTTTCATAAAAATTCCCGTAACGCCAATAGTCACGGAACTTTAATTCCATGCAACGTTTTTTCATTAAAGTTGCATTTTTTTCTGCTGCTAGCAATTGTCTCCGTTTTTATTTTTATTTCCGTTGTGAGGTCAAAGAACCATTTTTTGCTAGCGTAGAATTAAATTTCTCGTATTACTTCTAGTCAGCGATTAATAATTCCATGCAACAATTTTGTTCTTTTGTGACATAAGCTCTTATCTACGCGTCCCGACGGCGCTATAATTTATGTTCTTATTTTTGTTGTAAGGCTAGGTACAAATCCTTCATTTCGGTTAAATGACATTAACCGTGCTGCATGTATTCACCGCGTAATAATTTTATGCAACGCCGTTGCATTATTGATGCATCTGCAATCTTGTAGCGGCACTCTCCGCGGTCTTATAACATCATCAGTTTGTTTTTCTATTTTTTTCACGAGGGCTACGAGCCAGCCTTTACTGGTGCTTTTTGCCGCATAGCACCTATACATTACACGTTACAATTCCATGTAACAAATTTGAAGTTGCGTTGTTTAGGCAACTCCCTCCGCGACCCGATCACGTTATTAATTATTTTAATTCTGTGATAAGTTCAAAGAATTATCCTTTAAGGTCGTGACATATTGTTTTATCACACAACTTATACTTAATGAGTAACAATTTCATACAACGCCGATGCATTTTGGAAAAAATGTTTGTATTTGTGGAAAAACATGCATTGTATCATAAATCATGTACCTGTTCACACTTTATTGTTTATTCGTGAGTTTTTGGGAAAAAACAATGCTGTTATTATGCCCCAGCTTCGAAATTCTCCGGACATGGGTTCGTGTGACTTTTTTCTGTTCCCAAAAAGAACCTTTAAGGGCCGACGTTATGCACCCACTGATGTGAATCACTGAAAGAGCTCAAGGCTATCCCAAAAAACATTGTACACATGTTTTACTTGACTGCCCCATTCTTCCCATTATTCTATCACTCCATTTCGAACAAAGGCAGGCTTGACTGAATAGGTATTACACCTGCATTCACCTACATACACCTGCTATTGATTTTTTTTTCAGTTCTGGAAATGAAAGATCAATGAACATTATACCACACGTTTCCCAAAAACCGGACGCCATGACCTTATGAGCCAATTCTCCCCTTTTTTAAGTCCATTGTTTTGGCTGTTCCTTCGTCTCAGATGTGAAGTGACGGACCCATGTGTCGGATACATATGCGGTTGTTTTTCAGCTGTACTTTTTAATTCATTACCTTCACCATATAGGTGCTTACATTTAAAAAAAATATCAACTCGTTTTCCGACTTTTTCTGATTCGTGCTTTTTTTCTAAAAACCTTATGAACCCAAAAGTGGTTGCATTTTATCAAAATGCATTTTATCATATTCTGCGTGGAGTTCTTTCTTATTTTTATTTGTTTTTTTATTTTTGTTTTTTTATTTATGTTTTGCAAACAAACATGTTGTCAACGCAAGAACCGTACATAAGACGGGAGAAGTTGTTTTGTCCTTCTGTTCGCAATGGACACATAATTTAAGTTCCAAATGTTTTATATTGTTTAGTACCATCATCAGGGTTTAAAGTTATGATATTCATTTAACTGGAATGCAGAAGAAACAAAAAAACCATTTCTTGAGGAAACTATGGAAATGCTTTTACCCGCGAACCTTTCACATAATAATGAAATTTAAAGGGCGTTGTCATCTGAAATAGAAGAACCATTTTCTGAAGACTTAATAATGACTTGATTCGCCAGACTGTGATTTGGATTATATTTTTTTATTTGTTAATGCTACATTTTTAAGTCATTTATATTTAATTTTTATTGTCTTAATCAACTGATAAACGTTTTTTCTCATTTGAAGTTTTTTAATTGTTTTACTACCAAGGTCACGGGATTGAGAATATTTTTCATTCATTTTTACCGCAGAAATATAAGAGATGGGCCAAATATGACCCAATTGCCGTACATGGTTACATGGTGCCGTACAAGGTTAAAACAATTTAAAAAGGTCACTATCACTATGCATTCAATAACTTTATTTTAAGAGTCAAGTTTAAAGTAAATAGTTGTTATTTAGAATGGGTCATATATGAAAAATTGAATTTATATTTTTATATCTAAAATTGCAATTCATAAGCGCTGGTCAGTATCCTCCTAAAATAACAACTTAATTTTAATTTTTAATGGAAAACTGAGGAGGGTCATATATGACCAAAGACTTGTAGAGGGTTAAAAAGTAAAAATTCAGAACACAGACAGCACTTAATGCTATTATTCCAACAAAATCAGTTAAAGATCTACTTGAGTTGAGAAAAAGTAGAGGTGGGTCATATATGACCCATTGATCGCACAGAATTAAGGATAAAAAAAGAAATAAGTAAACAGACATGATTTAATGCAATTTTTTCAATAAAACAATTTTAATGTTCGCCTGAAAAAAAAAATTGAGGTGAGTTATATATGACCCAAGGTCGTGCAGGGTTAAGGATATAGAAAATCAAGAAGCATACATGTTGATGAAATGTTTACCCTATAAAATAATTTTGGCTGCTTAAATCGATCAAATAACCCATAGTGCGTCATCAAATTTCAATTTACGCGTAATAAGCTCAGTAAAGGGTGATTTTTTAAGAGTTTGGTTTTTGCAAATTAAAAAAAGAACAGAAAATTTGCAATAGTGAATGAAATATTTATTTGAAGAGATCATCAATGCCTGGCATTTACTTTTTAAAGATTATTTCATGTAAATGTTGTCCGTGGTTACGCCTGATCCGTAAGCTCCAATTTTGAGATACTTTTTCCAGCACTTCGGTCGGTATCTCACATATGACATCTATAATGTTGTCTCCAGGACTGCAATGGTGGCTGGTTTGTCTCTAAAATGGTAGCAATTGAAAAATTTGTTTTTCCCTACTGAAAATTTCGTTTGTTTCTCCCTTCGTTGTATAAAGACAACGCTTATAGTTCAGAGTTACTTTTTGGACAAATTGTTACTAAATAAGCAATTTGGTGATTTGCTTAATACGCGAAAGGAGATAGCAACAGAGGTGCGATGACTGCAATCCATAAGAAGACGGACGGACATAGGGAGAAAGATAATTAATATAATAAATAATAACCGAAATAGCTTGCGGTATATATATATATAAATTAAATTAAACGATGTTTAATTTTATTAAAAAAATATTTTTTATGCGCGAAATCGCGACTTCTTTATTTTCACTTCAAACTTAGACTAAGCTTACAATTTGTTTTGCTTAATATAAAACCCTAAGCTGCGCTGCTACCGTCTGTTGTTTTGTTGTTTTATTGTTCTTAAAATTGTTGACGTTGCTTCCCACGCTTTGTTAAGCTGCAGCGGATGCGCGTGCAGTTGCAGACATGGTGTCAGCATATTCTTATTCGTAGATTTAGATATTTGTCTAGTTAAATTGAATGTTTGAATGTTTGTTACGTTAACTCCTCCCCCTTTAGATTCAAACGTCCTCGTTTGATTTTTTTCTAATTTGGTTTAACCTTTTCACCTTACTTTCCAAATTAATCGTTTGGCTGTCATTATCTTGTGGAGTATTTTGTTGTTCCTCAGGATGACTATTTTGGATATTGGAAATTATTTTGATCGGTATGGTTCTTTTTAGGAAGCAAATCCAAGCGATTATTATGATTAGTAGGACTATTGCACTGGTCGAGATTCCTAGACTTGTAAAGAATCTGGTGTTGTGTTCCGTCTGTAACAAATCGATTTTTTCTGTGTTTTTTGTGTGCAATTCTTTCAGCATCTCGAGTGAAATGATTTCTTCGAAGTTGGTAGATGCATTTTCAGATTGTACTATTACTGGTTGTGGGTTGACTATTGAAATCTCTTCGTTAATATAAGTTTGGTTCGAAATTTTTATTGTTGCGTTGTGGTATTTTATTAGGAATGATCCTTGTAGATTTATTTCTTTGTTTTCTATTTCTATAACACCTTGGAATTGGTTAAGAAGTAAAATTCCAGGTAGAACTTCTTCTGCTGAAGCTATGTGTTGGTTGTTGATTGTTGTACAGACCGATGGTTGACCTTTTAGAATTTGTGGTAGGCAGCGGTTATTCGTAATGTTATTATAATTTTCTTTTTTACAAATTGCAATATCATTTAAGGTTTTACATTTTTTTCTTATTTCTAATACATAATTCTTACAGACTATAATGTTTTCAAAAGGAATTTTTAAGGTAATATTCTCATGTTTGATAGGTTTAATTAAAAGTTTTTGGCAATTCTCTCTATCTGTTTTAGGTAGATTTACTGTATAAATAATAGTTGAAAAATCTGAGGCTATTCTTACCTCTCCAAATTCAATAGCTTCTATTAAATTAACATATGGCATATTTTGTTCTTTAAAAACTTTTTCTGAAATATTCATTTCTAGACTTGAAAGAATAAATGAGTTTATTACTCCTACTTTTGCCCATTGAATGGCATAATCTATATTAATTAAATCATCTTTTATAATTTTAATTTTCCTTTCAATATTTTGAGTTATTTCATTTTTTATAATATTACTTGAATTAACAGTTTTCAAAATTGTATTTGTAACATGAGTTATCTCATTAATTTTTTCTAAGCTGTTTTTATTTATAATAAACTGATTATTATTATTTTCGAGAACATTGTTTATTTTATTACTTATTATTTGAAAGTCTTCGTGATCCGGGGATCCTGCCAGCCATTTCCAGGCAGTCCCTAAGAAATTTAATGATCTTTTATTTCGATTTACTTTTAGTCCATTAAGTATTGAATTTATTTGAGCTGTTTCATGTAATAGAAAAAGTCTTGCGTTATCATGTCTTGGTAGATTTTCAATAATTTGGTCTTCTAAAGTTTTTATAATTTTATCATATTGTGTCAGGTTAATAATGTGAATAATTTTATAGTTTCCTATTTCTAATTTGGCTGTTCCTGTTTCAATGGTAACAATTTGTGCATTTGTATAGTCCAATATTTGTATCTCGCATGATGCGATTAAAAGATGCGCTCTAAAAAGTAGAAGAGAATACTTTTAAGTAAAAATTCAATTTCGTATATGACTCTTGTGAACAATTTTGCCACTTTCTGTTACTATAGTCGTATTTCTATTTTCCTTGACTTTCTCTTCTCTGTATCTTTTTGAAAGTTTTGTACCTAAACGTTTATTTTGTCTAACATAGATTGTATCGCCTGGTGTGTATTGTTTAATTGTATGTCTTTTTTTGTTATGATATTTCAGATCTGCTTGTTGCTTCTGTAAAAGTTTTTGGTAATTATTTTGTCGAGTTCTGTCATAGTCTTGTGGTCCAAATTCAACATTTCTACCAAAAAATATGTCAACGGGTTTTTTCTTTATAACGGAATGAATGCTGTGATTGTATTCGTTAATAGTTCTTTCTAACAATTCCTCAAAGTTTCTATGAGTATTCTCAGCGTTGATGCATCTCATGATTTCTGCTAGTGTAGAGTGGAAACGCTCTACTTGTCCGTTTACTTGACTCTTGTAAGGTGGTGTGACATAAACATCGATGCCTAGTTCGTCTTTCATCATGAAACTTAATGTAGCGGAATTAAGAGACTTTTCATTGTCGATGACAACAGATTTGGGAATTCCGAAAAAAAAGAGAAGTTCTCTTAATGGTCTTCTAATATCTTCTATGGATTTTCCTTCAATTAGTTTAATTTGTGCGTATTTCGAGAATTTATCAAGTGCTGTCAACATTAGTTTTTTGTCCGTGGAAAAAATGTCAATATGCACGGTATGTCCTGGGTATTTCGGTAAAGGAGTTTCATTCAGTTTTGGTTCGTTTGGGTGTCTCTCGTATTTGTTGAGTTTACATATGGAACATAACTTAGTTATTCTTTTGATTTTGTTCATCATACTTGGAAAATAGTATTTTTGTAATATTTGCTCTTTATTTTCGAGCGCATTTCTATGGGCTCTAGAATGAGTTTGGAGTATAATATCTTCTTGTTCGTTTTCATCACTAATATCTTGAACTAGTATTTGACTGAATCTGACTCGATAGTTACTAAAGTGTATGGGATAAATTCTTTGTATCATACCCATAAAAATTTCCTCCGTTTTGATACAATTTATAACGGATGGGTTTAAATATCGTCTTAAGATATTTACAAGAATTCGTTCATTGTAATCAGAATTTGTAATAAGATGACGATGATATCCCGGAAAAACAATTTTGAATCGGTAAGTCTCTGTATCACCTAAGGTAATGAATAGCTGATTTTTATAAACGTTTATTGGTATCTCGACACTTGTAATAAGATTTTCTGCAGAACTTTCGTGACTATGTTGGCTAGGAGTGAGTGAATTTAAATTAGTAGTATCAAGTTTATGGGTTTGAAATGTAGGGATTCTTGACAAGGCATCTGCTACCACGTTTGAGGTACCAGGTTTGTAGTGTAGCTCGTAATTGTATTCCTCGAGAATCGCTTTCCAGCGTTTCATCTTGGAGTTTGAATTTTTGTTACTGAGTGCATAGGTCAGGGGCTGATGATCTGTATAAATTGTTATCTTCTTTGAACCATAAAGAAAACTGCGTAGCGACGTCAGTGCCCATATTATTGCGAGCATTTCTTTTTCGTTGGTCGCATACGATTCTTCAGTTTTATTTTAACTTCTGGATAAAAATGTAATTGGCTTGCGATCTTGCGAAAGAACGGCTCCTAACGCTTGATTGGAAGCATCTGTTGTTAGTTCAAATGTTTTTTGGAAATCGGGATATGAAAGCATAACCTCTTCCGAGACTAAAATGCTTTTAGCTTTTTCCCATGCTTCTATCGCTTGATCGTTCATAACTATTGCTTTAGTTTTTGATATATTTTTGGACAAACGTCCATTCTCTCCTCTCAAGAGAGAAGTTAAAGGTTTAACTAAACTGGCATAGCCTTGAATAAATCTTCTGTAGTAGCCTGTCATCCCTAGAAAGGATCTCAGGTCTTTCAATGTTTTTGGTTGTGGAAGTTCTAGAATTGCTTGAACCTTTTTTGGGTTAGTTTTGAGTCCGTTTTTAGAAACGATGAAACCTAAAAATTCAACTTCCTTTTTTAAAAAATCGCATTTGTCGATTTGAACTTTAAAGTTGGCGTTTTCTAATATTTTAAATATGGTTTGAAGGTTTTCAAAATGCTCTTCTTCGCTCTTTCCGAATATGATGATATCATCTATGTAGACGTAGCAACGGACACCAATGTGTTGTCGCAAGACATCATCGAGAGCGCGTTGAAATATTGAAGGCGCATTTTTCAATCCGAAGGGGAGTCTATTAAATTCAAACTTTCCATTATTTATGGAAAAAGCTGTTTTTTCTTTATCTGATTCCTTGAGCGCTATTTGGTGAAAACCACTCTTTAGATCAATTATTGTGAAGTATGAATTTTTACCAAGGTTGTATAGAACTTCGTTAATTTCAGGTATTGGATACCTGTCTGCGATTGTTACCGAATTAAGTTTGCGATAATCAATTACCATGCGGAATTTTTTTTCGCCAGAAGCGTCCAATTTTTTTGGAACTATCCAAACCGGTGAATTATAAGGTGATTTTGATGGTCTGATTATGCCGTCCGCCAGCAGTTCTTCAACTTGTTTTTCGACCTCGTGTTTAAGTGCCATCGGGTACGGATAGGCTTTAGAGTAGATAGGTGTATCGTTTGTAGTCCGAATTTCACCTTTAACTACTGTTGTGAATGTTAACCTGTTATCTGGATCAGAAAATAGGTGAGGGCATTTTCGTATTATACTATTTAGTTTCATTTCTTGTTGAGGAAGTAAATGTGGTGTACGCAACTCAATACTATTGACATCCTGTGTGGCTTGTTGTTTAAGGGGAATTTTGGTATTTGAAAGAATTGTCATATAGCTTTTGTCTGTGTGTATTACTGCTCTAAGTTGTTTTAATGTGTCGTTGCCAATGATACCGTGAAAAGTTTTCAGTGAAGGTAAGATGAAGAATTTTAGTTTTTCGGTTTTTGCTCCAAAAATGTTTACAAAGGTATGGTGAGTTATGGGAATATTTCCAGCAACTGAATTTACAAAAAAGGGTTTTTTATTTGAGATAGGATTTCTTATTCGGGTGGATTGAATATAGTTCTTGTTAGAACCTGTGTCTATTAAAAATTTGAGAGTATCTCCACTCCTGGCCAAAAATTCGAAATATGGGAGTGAAGAGGATTCTAATCTAAAAAATAAACGTTATCGACTTCATCTACTTCTTCAGGCTGGGACTCGAAAGTATGGTCTCCGTCATAATCGTGTTGGTAATTATCTGTATGCTCTGAAAAAATTTGATTATGGTGGGGATTTGCTTCTTGTGAATTTATTTCAGCTTCATTAGGGCTGTCTACATTCATGTGAAAATTTCTCTGTATTTTATTTGGGCTATGTGGTTGCTGAGCAGCTGGGCGTTTCTGTGAGTAATTATTTTGTTGAAAATTCGGTCTGTTTTGGTAGTTAATTTGTCGAGATTGTATCGATGGATCGACCTCCATCGGTATTGGAGGTTTGGGTGGAAAATGTGGCCTGTTATTGAATCCTTGTGGATTCCAGTGACCAAATTGAGGTTTTTGGAAAAATTGAGTCTGTTGAAAATTCTGTTGTGGTCTTTGGAAGATTGGTTGTTGTGTTGGTCTTGAAAATCCAAACTGTTGTTGTCTTGGAAAATTATGCTGTTCTCTTGGAGAATTATATTGTTGGTATCTTGTAAAAGGAGCTGGATTTAACCTCGGCTGTCGATGGTAAGAGTCTCGTTGAAAGTTAGTTAGTTCTGGGAAAAAGTCACGTTTTGGTGTTATTGGAGTTTGGACTGGAGCTCGTGGTGGTCTAGGAGGTGGGAAATTATGGACGTGTTGTAATCGAAAGTTCATATTGTCCAATTTAAGGCACATATGTAGGGCTTGTGGCAGTGATGTAGGTTCTTTTACGCTCAATAATCGGGGTAAATCCCCGTTAAGGCCACGAATAAAGGTATCCAAAGCCTTATCTCGGAATGTGTTTGTCATTGCTCTGAGACTTTCTTCACTTAAGTCCAGGCACGCAACTTTGTCCAGTATCGAGGACAAGATTTGATACACTTGTTGATAAAATGTGGTAACCGTATTATTTCTTTGGGCTAAGGAAACCATCTGGTACTCAAGAGTACCAACATCGCGCTTATCCGCGTAGTGCATCATAAGGCACTTTTTAATCAGGGCCCAATCAAGTGGAGTCCTATATGATTCGAGAGCGGTATCAGCCTCTCCTACAATTTTGTGTCTTATGACATGAAGAATGGCATAATATCTACTAGTGCCTTTTAGGCAGTCGTAGATTTTTAATATCCTGTCGACCGATTTTCTCCACGAATTGAATTCACCTGGGTGTCCAGAGAATTCTCTTAGACATTTTACAATGTCCGGTACTTTGTCTGCGTCACGTAAACTAGTCACGTCTGTAAAGTCGTAATTCTGTTCTATATTTCTACTGTCGGTTTCGGCAGGTTTGAGTAGATCTGACACTGTTTTAACTACCAATTCGCTAATTTCTGTTTTCATATTATTTGTCAAAAAACTGGGTAGGGGTCTTTGTCCTGTAGTGGAACCTGATGCTAAATTTAGCCTATCAAAAGTCTGACTTAAATCTTCAGTTGACATTTTCGTTTCTAGTTTCTTTTTTTTCCTTTAAATTTTCCGTTTTGATTTATTTTAATAATAATTTTCTTTTTTATTAAACTTCTTTTTCTTTTGTTCTAAATAATTTTCTTATTAACCTGTTTTCTTTCTTTTTTTTAAAACTTAAAAATTTTCCTTTAAATTTTCTGTTTTGATTTATTTTTAATAATAATTTTCTTTTTTATTAAACTTCTTTTTCTTTTGTTCTAAATAATTTTTTTATTAACCTGTTTTCTTTCTTTTTTAAAACTTAAAAATTTTCCTTTAAATTTTATAGTCTTCGTTTATTTAATAATAATTTTCTTATAAGCCTTTTTTCGCCTTTTTTTTAATTTTTAAAAATTTTTTTTAAATTATATCATATTTGCGTCTTGTATCTTTAAAAAAATCTGATTACATTTTCATTTACTATGTTATATTTAATAATTATTTTCTTATTAATTTTTTCTTTTTAAACTTTTATATAATTTTTTTCTATTTGTAACTTTTCTTCACTTAAATTAACTTACATAAATATAAACAGGAACATTGCTTGTCCCACGACGGCGGTGTGGATTGACTCCCTTTTATTCGTTCCAACGATGACTCAGGATCCGTACTTTTATGCCGCACTCCTTATCGTGGTGTGCTAGGTCTATTGACTCCAACACTCAATGTCCTTAGGTTCGGGACCCAGGAAAAGGAAAACACTTTTTTCTTTAAGATTTCGCGACGGGTATTTTACTCCGTTTTACGCTTTTATCTTTTTAATATTGCGATTTTAGTGTGATTCGCGACGGGGTACTTAACTCCGTTTTACGCTTTTATCCTTTTAATATTGCGATTTATATGTGATTCGCGACGGGGTACTTAACTCCGGTTTAAGCTTCACTTGTTATTTTAATTAATAAACGAATCGCGTCCTGGGTCCCTGCTCGGGCGCCAATTAAATTAAACGATGTTTAATTTTATTAAAAAAATATTTTTTATGCGCGAAATCGCGACTTCTTTATTTTCACTTCAAACTTAGACTAAGCTTACAATTTGTTTTGCTTAATATAAAACCCTAAGCTGCGCTGCTACCGTCTGTTGTTTTGTTGTTTTATTGTTCTTAAAATTGTTGACGTTGCTTCCCACGCTTTGTTAAGCTGCAGCGGATGCGCGTGCAGTTGCAGACATGGTGTCAGCATATTCTTATTCGTAGATTTAGATATTTGTCTAGTTAAATTGAATGTTTGAATGTTTGTTACGTTAACTTATATATAAGGTATATTTTAAAGTTGATGACTACTGAATATTCGTTTGAGACAAATACAACTCGCAAACGAAATGTTATTGGTGAATTTTTTAGTTGTGGTAAACGAAATATTTCTTAGCGTGCACAATGTACCAGGTGGTCGAATACCACAAGCCCAATTGTTGAAAATGGCGACGAATTGACATGTCACGATCTTCATTTACACTGCCCGATGCAGCAGCAATATTCTCCTCGGTACGCAGTCTCCGCATACGGGTTGGTGGATTGATGTCCAATAAAGCGAAACTGGATCAGAATTTTGATCATAAAATTCAATGATTTACAAGCGCTGTTCGTTTATTAGGCTTTTCATGGTGAAATGGCAAACAGGTGATTTTACAATTGTTTTTTTTTCTCAGTGTACTTACCTTAACTCAACTTTTCTGATCTCAAAATAACTGATTTGTTTTTATTGAAACCAAGGAAAATATGAGTAATAAGTACACGTCAAGTTGGCGTTAATTTTGTTGGAGAATTCATTGTGTAGCTGCTCGGCTTTCGCCCACTCAGCTATTTGCAAACTCTTCAGGGAGCATTTTCATATAAACCGCATTGAAATCTATCTACTTACATAAATATCTTTCACTCCAAAGGCTTAAAATAATTCGAGCGCACTTCTCCCACTTGGTGGGGCTTGCCACACTAGGTAGGTGGATGTAATTTTCCAGCTCAAAGCTGAAAGTAATTTATATGCTTTGATATAAAGATTATAATAATATCATCATGTATATTTAATAATTTTGCAATGAGCTTGATTAAAATCATAAATATTGCCTGATTTTATTACATTTCCTTTAAATTATTTATTGATTTATTTAAGCCAGTCAATAAATTGAGCGCTCTGTTTAAAATATCTGAGAGAGAGAATTGTAATAACTGGAAAATTTGCCACAATTCTGTGTAAATTTCAATAATAATAATAATAATCCTTGATAACTCTGAGCAGTACTGAATTAATTGTGCAATCGTTCAATCAATCATTCAATCAGGCGAACAAGAATAATTTTATGCAAATTAATGCCATGCCGGCTCGGGCATAAAGAAGTAAGCAAGAAATGCCAAAGAAGCACAGTAAAAGACGTCTTGAAGTTATGGCAGCTGAACAGCTGAACTTTTCCAGACTTACATTTACATAAACCACATTCCCACAGAAAATATTGTTCTAACAAAATTACACAAGCGTTGCCATTGGCAACATTAGGAAACTAATTAATTTGGCAGCACTGATTTTTTAATGCCATTCATTCTCCCAATCACCCATTCTCGAGGCGCTCTATTTGCCATCTTCATTGCAGCAGCATGGAGCGCTTATAAATAACAGCAGCAAATCATATCAATTTATTATGTAAAATAATATAAATTCAAGAAATTGTAAAAAATTGCACGAGTATTCTTTGTTTTAATATATCCTGCATACAACATATTCCTGTTGCTTTGTGTTGTAAGAGTTGCCAACGTATTCATACTTTAATGGATTAAATTTTCAATTCATTTATATAGTACTCCTATGCTTTACATATGCTACATGTATGTATGTGTGTGAGGGAGCATGGTTATGCATATGTGTGTGTGTGTGACTGAAATTTCACTGCTACCAAAAGTAAAAGCTGCAAAAGCAAGACTTAACTTAAAAAAAAGAAGTCGTACAACATGCAGGAAAAACTGAACAAAAAATTATTGAAAAATAATTGAATTTCCAATAAGCGGATTTATATGGAAACATTATAAATAATTGTAAGAAAATTTTTATCGTCATCGCATTGATTGTACAGAAAAGTGCACAATTTTTAAGCTGATTGAGAAATTACGATTGAAATCTAATTAAAAGATATGAAATTTAAACCAAGTGATAATGTACATATCAGGATATGAGAGTTTGAAGTTTAATATGATTTCTAACTTTGGATTGAATTCCTTGTGGCTTCATTACACTGAAGTCATGAACAATGATTTTTTGTTTAAATTTTTCGAGCAAATAAATTGGATGTGTGTCTTGATTAAAACATCAACTGATAGTTGGAGTATTTCCCGAAGAGCGGAGTACCAAAAACTTATAGTTTTCAATATTGTTTCTTTTTGGTGTATTGCAGTTTTTTTTTTTGCCCTCAACCAAGGAATTCAGGTGGAACACCATCCAGACAACTCTTTCTTAGCTTTATTGTATAGATAAGTGATAGATAGATATGCAGGAAACAAAGAAGTCGTCTGAATCGTGGACAGAATACCGATTAATCTTACAGGCAAAAAACAAAGTACGCCGCACAGCACCTAATCTAAAGAATTTTTGAATGCAATTCAATTTAAAACAGTTTCGATAAATTTTTGACCGAACGTAGGGGTCGTGCATTTAAGTTTTTCTTCTTCATTCTTCGGCACTTACAGTCCGATCTTAAAGAAATATATATCAATATTTTAGTATCGAGAAGTCCAACTTTTTTGTTCTAAAAGTCATTGGGGTCAAGCACCCCGTTCTAGTACTTAGCTTAAAAAAATAATTAAAGTGCGTTTTTTTATAAAAATAAAAAAAAATAAATAAATTCCCATAAAGGTCGAAACATGTTTAATTCATTCATATATTACGTCTGTACAGAATTTAACAAAATAATTTGCGCATGACGCGCTCACCCCATGAAGTGCAGACGCAAACTGATTCTCTGCAAGCGTCGTATAAGTTTGGTACCTTCGCACACACGACTTGTATGTGAAAGTCGAGCAGCTCCGTAAGCATATCGTGTGCATCACTGGTCTAAATCTTTGTCTTAGATCTTGTTTTTCCAATCCTTACCTGACTTCTTGCCCTGGTATTTGTCTTACTATATCTCGTCATTATATATCTCGTCGGTATATCTATATCTCGTCGTTATGCCCTTATATTATCTTATAACTCGTCATAATCTTTGTCCGAATCTTAGTAATTGTCTAATCTTTATTTAAATCCTTGTCCTAATAAAGGGTGTTCCAACAAGAACGCAATTTTTAAATGTGGCAACACTGGAAGTGTCATTGTTTGACATTTGAACAATTGTTACTGTTTGCTAGTAGAAGGTACGAGGTTAGTAAAAATGGAGCGCTACATGAATGAACAACGCATTCTCATTGTGAAATTGTTTTTCCAAAATGGTGAAAGTTTTGCGGCTACAGTTCGCAAATTTCGATTAATTTGGGGTCACAATAATGCTCCAAACTTGCATTTTTTTTAATTTGAAATTATTTTTTTATTTTCACATTGATGTTTTTTTTTTTTTGTTTTGCTGTAGCATTAATAATATTTAGGTTACTTTAAGGGGCTGACTGAGAGACCTCCTGACACCATTAGTTTTTATATCTCGCTTTACTATTTACTATACTATTCTATTAAATGTACAGCAACGCCAATAGTAACGGAGTTCCAATTCCATGCAACTTTTTTCATTGCTGTTGAATTTTTACTGCGTTGAGTGGTTGCCTCCATGGCGTTGTGGAGGCAACAAAATAAATTGTTTTTTTTTTTTCCTTATGAGATGAAACAACCATTTTTCGCTCTTGTTAATTTAAGTTTTTCGTAGCATTTCTACTCAGCGTGTAAAAATGCCATGTAACAATATTGCATTTTTTGTTTTTTTTTGCATAAGCTGCTATCTCCGCAACTTGCCGACATTTTTAATGAAAAAAAAAATTTATCTTTATTTTAATTTAATGTGACCTTTATTCAATTATTAAGACTATTTGTTAAGCTCGAAGTCAAGTATATTAATGAAGAAACCAACTCACGACAACAACAATTCTGTATAGAGTAATCACACAGCAGACTAGACAGCTGTTTTGTTGGCCGCTGCGCCAACTCATCAGTAGTCTTGCGTAATTTTCGCTGTGATCCACTTAGCTACTCAAGTTCAACGTATTCTGTCAATGTTTCCAGAAAATTTCAGGAATTTTCGGCCGAAAACAAATCTTTCTATTAGCAACTGGAGTTCTTGTCTATAGGGTCTTCCAATAAGACGTATCATTCCAATTTTTCCACTATTTTTCCAGGTGGCAACAAATAACTCTCATTCGATGGTGTTTGACAAAAAAAAAGTGACATCTCTTCTTGAAAGACCCTATACTTTTTACTGCATACCAGCAAGGGGCAACCTAATCGTATTATAGCTCTGAGGCATAGCCTTAATTGTTTGCATCTTCTGTAGTTCGACCACATTTTTTAACTTTTAACTTTTTAGTTTGTAGCTGTGTTTTTTGCTGTTCTTCTTTTCTTTATAAAGGGTGATTTCTTTTTGCTATTTGTTTTTTCAGTGTACATTTTTTGACACCTCACGTGTGATTCGTAACATGTGGCAGAACAAAACATGCTCATTAAGGTTTCCCATTTCACCATGAATATACTAGCAAACGAACAGCGTTTGCAAATCATTGAATTGGCGGCCTCGGTAGTCCAGTAGGTAGCGTGCTCGACTGCTACCCCAGAGATCCCGGGTTCGATTCCCGGCCAGGTCATGGTCCTTCGCTTTAAATGTTTCTAATTTTCCTATCCTCATTTCTAATCAACTGAAATTAAAAACTAATCAATATTTGCGACTTGAAGTTGTAGTTGAAGGTAGAGAAGTTTTGTGGATGAGATTGCATTATAACTTGAATTGACTGAGGTAAAGGCATAACACTTGCCTCTGATTCAAATTCACATGTTTCTTTGACTTTACACCACACTTAAAATATCCTGCACGTGTTTCACTTGATTGCCCTTTCTTTCCCACTAATCTATAACCCCATTTCGAACCAAGGCAGACTGGACTGAATAAGTATTCCACCTGAAATCCTTGGTTCGAAGCTAAAAAAAACAAATGTGTTCCGAGAATAGCGTCCATTTTATGGTCGTCGTAATCGACCCACCGAATAGGTTATTCAAGGTATTGCGACCAAATTTCGCATCAGTTTCACTTTATTAGACATCAATCCACTAACCCGTATGCGAAGAGTCCGTACTGAGAAGAATATTGCTGCTGTATCGGGCAGTGTAAATGAAGATCGCGAAATGTCAATTCGTCGCCATTTTCAACAATTGGGCTTGTCTTATTTGACTACCTGGAACATTTTACGTAAGGACCTCTATGTGAAACCATACAAAATAGAGCTGGTGCACGAACTAAAGCCAGGTGAACCACAACGTCGTTTGTTTGTTAAATGGGCCTTAGCAAAGTTTGATGAAGATCCACTTTTTTATGGAAAAATTGTGTTTAGTGACGCAGCTCATTTTTGGTTAAATGGGTACATAACAAACAGAATTGTCGTATTAAGTCAAAGAGCAGTCAGAGGCAGATCAATAGCTTCGAATGTACCCTGAAAAATGTACTTTTTGGTGCGGTTTGTGGGCCGGAGCCATAAATTTGCCAAATTTTTGAGCTTACGGAGGGACCACCTCAGGCGTAGCCGCGGGAACATTTACATGAAATAAACTTCGAAACGTAATTGACAGACATTGATGTATCGCTCCAAATAAATATTTCATTCACTAACTTTAAAACTTTTTGTTTTTTTAATTTTTAAAAACCAAACTCATCTATTCATGGCCTTAAAACTTCATTCCTTTTGAGTTGAAATTTAACCAATTTCTGCCTAAAGGGTATTTAAATACCCCACAGTCAGACAGACATTATCAAGGTGTGAATATTTAAAAAAGATAACGTTTTTCTTTATGAAAAAAATCAGGGTTCTGCTCAGAAAATTTTTGTTTTAAATCAACTTTTACGGTCCCCCAAAAATTTCATCAAAAATTCAAAATTTCATCAAAATTTCAAAAACTTCGGGAAACTACCGATTTATACAAAATTTAGTTTTTGCATAACATACATTTATGTATCTTCAAGATTTATAACATTTCCAAACCAAATAATAAAACACTTATATCATTCTTTGGCTTATATTGTAGACATATTTATTATATTCATCTTAATATTATAGTATCAGTATTATTTCACATATCTTGTTTTATTATATAGGTATCTTTATATTTCTTGAATATATATTTTAATATATTCATACAATATGTAAACCTAACATTAAAAAATAATTTTTATATATTTACCTCAATTCAATCATATAATTAATTTTGGCTCTCCGCAAAATCGCCCAAAAAAAAATCGCCCAAAAAAAAAAGAAAAAACACCCAAATGAAAAATGACCCAAAAATTTATGAAAAATCGCCCAAAACGAAAAAACGAAATTTTACCCAAGAAAACGAAAAAAAGCCCAAAAATTTTTAGAAAAATTACCCAAAAACAAAAGCGAAAATTCACCCAAAAAAAATGAAAAATCGCCCATTATTTTACATTGTGTTCCCACACGAGATACGAAATTCCCTTGTACGAAATGAGCATTTTCAAGGCCAGTATTTTTTTTTTAAAAGTCTATTTTAATTCAATCATTTGATGAGATAAATACTATTTATTTATTTTTTATTAATATAGTAATTTATTAGCCACTGTTATTAAAACATGAAATAATAAAACGAAAACTATTATTAGAACTATTATTGCAACGATAAAAGGTACTGGGTAAGCTACTATACGTTACTAATCAATCTTAGTTGTGTAGGAAGTGCGTTAAATTTAAAAATTTAATTCATTTTAATTTTATATAATCTCATACTTAAAAATCTATAAAAACATTTCGTACAAGGGAAAAATACTGATTCTTTTTCAAAACAACAAGTTTCTTTGGTTATCAAAAAATTTTAAAAAGAAAAAATTACGGCGGAGGTGGTGGGGGGAGCAGGGCGGGACGACGGGTGGCGCGTGCGATCCGTCGCACTACGCGTAATCCGCCGCCCCGTGATCCGCCGCGTCGCGATGCGCGGGCGCGGTACTAAATATTTCCTTTGACTTGACCAAGCAAACTCAAGCAAAGGATGCAAATACAAAAGAAAAACAAAAGAAGAACCGCTGCTTTTACTTTAAATACCGTTATCTTTAAGAACTGATTGAGGTTTCTTATTTAATATTGAAAACGAAAGATCACCCAAAAAAAAACGAAAAATCACCCAAAAACGCAAAGTGAAATTTCGCCCAACGTATTTGGGTGAAATTTCGCCCAAAAGCAAAAAACGAAATTTTACCCAACAAAAATGCAAAATCGCCCAATTTTTTTGGGTGTTTTTTCATATGAAAAATCACCCAAATTCGTATGGAAAAAAATTGGGTGATTTTTCATTATGTTTTTTGGGCGATTTTTCTTTGGGCGATTTTGCGGAGAGCCATTAATTTTCATGTAAGTATATTTAACTTATTGTTGTTTTATTTCATATATTGTTGTCAATTAAAGTTAATTTTACAGCAATTAATTAAATGGTTTCGATATCAATAACTTTTTTACAATGCTTTAAATTTTTCATTTGAATTATATTGTTTAAATTGAAAAATCATGTTGACAGACTTACAAACATTTATCAATTGTGTAATGGGCTGTATCTGTTTTAACTGCTATCAAAAGTAAATTTTATGAATACTGGCAAATTAATGTACATATTTCTATAATTAAATTTAAGTTTTTTTATTTCACTTTAGCTATAGTTTCCAAAATTCCAAAGTCAATTCATAAAAGTGCTCATTAAATGACAATATTTACAATAGGGAATAATTTTTGTTTTGGGTTTGTCAAAAACTTTTGTGCAATAATTTAAAAACTAAATTTTTCTTTTTTTTTTGTTTGTTTTTTTTGGAAAATGATTATTATTGGCTAATATTTTAACATATTCTTATAAACATATAGTTAAATTTTCACTATAATTCTACTTTACGTACAGATTCTGAGAAATACTTACATAGGTGTACTTAGGAGTACTTATGTCGAAATCCACGAAAACCATAAACTCAGTCGAAATTTATAAAAGTCATGCAATCATTTCATACTCTTCATAGCAACATTTACAAAAGATATGTATACGTTTTACCGCGAACATTTCCAAAACATTTGAAAAATGCATTTTTCTAAAATGCATCGGCGTTGCATGAAATTATTACTCAATTAGAATTGATGTTATGATTAGAGTTGTGATATAACAGTAAAGGTTAAATCATTGACTAAATAAAAAAAAAACAAAAAAAAAAAAATTAAAAATATGGGCATTTTTAGTCTTTTGGACGCGGAAAAGCTGCCAAAGCAACTTATAATTTGTGACATAGAATTAAAGCAAGCCATGTATAGTTGCAATGGTAAAAATTATTACACTCCATTAAAGGCTGGGCTATGAACCTGTAATGACAAAAAAAGGTGAAACATGCATTACATTATGAGGGCACATAAAGAGAGCCGCTACAAGATCAAAAATGCATCAATCCTGCAAAGGCATTGCATGAAATTATTAAGCTGTTTGCAGATGCGGATCGGTAAATGTTACAAAACAGAAATGTAGGATTGATTTCTACTTGGCCTTAAGACAAACATAAAAAAAATATTTAACGTTGTTAGGTCTTGTAGCAGCCTATGCAACAGAAATGCAATACTGTTGCATGGAATTATACTCGTCCAGCAGAGACAAGAGGTAAATATATTTTGCGACACCAAAGGTCGGTTCTTTGACCTCATAACGAAAATGAAAGACGCTATGACACTATGTTGGCAACCACTTTATACACTGAAAATGCAACAGCAATAAAATTGCAACAGATACATGGAATTATAGCTCACTGACTACTACCGCTACGGTTAATTTTATAAAACGATTGTAAAGCTGAGGTTTTCGGCAATATAATAAAAAATAAAAACAAAAAAGGCATCATGAGAACAGCCAGGTACTAAAGTAACCTTAATGCACCAAATAAAATAGTAGAAGCAGAACTAAAAAACAAAAAAACAAAAAAATATAAAATTGAATTTAAAATTTAAATAAGGACAAGTATTAGGACAAAAATTTAGATAAGGAATAGAATATTGGAAAGTATTAAAAAAGCGATGAGAGCAAGAATTTGGCCAAAGAATAGAACCAAGAATACGATAAGGAGTAAGACAAAAACTTTAGATAAATATAAGAGCACGGAATTTGATAAGGATTACGACAGGATTCAGACAAGGTTTTGGATAAGGAACTATATTTAGGACTGGATTGAGAAAGGGATAAGTATAAGAAATGGGACAAAATAAAGAACAAGGATTTCGACGCACTAAGTATAAGAGTTTTGATAAAGAGATGAAAAAGCAGAGTTAAAAAAAACGTGCGGCAAAGATTAGAAAAGCGATACGAACAAGGATAAGGTCAGGCTTTTGGACATGGATTATATCATGAGTTTGGAAAACAAATAGGACAGTTATTAGGACAAATATTAGAATGAAAAAAAGGATGATCACAATTTTGGGAACAAAGGAAAGATAAGGATAAGGACAAAGTTACACTATCACGTCAAAACCTACGGGGGTGTCCTCGATACAGCCAACTTATTTTTTTTTTTGTTTGATTCTTCCTATAAATACTTTTTCTCTGAAATGAATAAAATAGTGCTGTCAATTGCACTGTTAATCGCGTGAATAAGCAAAATTGCCGTACATAGGGCTCTGAAAATTGCACCTGCAAAAAGTGACTGTCTGGTGTGCATTATGGCCGGGTTGTGTCTTTGGTTTGTATTTTTTTGAAAACGATCTAGAAGCTACCTTTACAGTCAATTTTGAGCGCTATGGTCGCCATTTTTTTTACTTGAAATTGAAGATATAGTTCTGGACAGAACATTTTTTTAAATTGAAATTAATATTTCCTTATTTCCTTAGAGAGTAAATAATGCCATGTAAAGCTTCAACTTTCAACTTTCAACAACTTTCAGTTTTTGTTAAGTGGGAAATTACTGAATAAAGCAATAATTGCCTGAGGGCAATTTGACAAGTCAATTACTTTTTGAATAAAAAGTATTTTTTTCGTCAAAAAATAATTTTATTTCTCAACTTAGACTCCTTTTAGATAGATACATTTAGTCCATCGTTTTCCAATTTTTTTATTCCCTCCAAACAATAGGCTTTTTCAAGGTGCTCAATAAAGACGCTTGTTTTAGTGATGACCTCTTCATTCGACCCAAATCTCTAACAGTCGAGCCATTCTTATAGTTTTGAAAGTAGGAAATAGTCGCAGGGGACAAAATCTGAAAAATATTGTGGATGGGATATATAGACCAATTTATGAATATTTGTTGTGTTTGTTATGAATATGCTAGAAGAGCAGTTTTTTCTTCGACAAACGCGATCGTTTTTGCTTTAAATAAATGTTAAATTATTCCAATAGCTTTGAATAATATCTGCCGGTGGTGACTTTTCCCTTTTCAAAGTAATCGATGAGAATGACTCCGCATGCATCGCAAAAAAATCTCACCATGATCTTCTTGGCCGACACACCTACCTTGGACTTCCTTGGTGCACGTGCACCCGGAGAAGTTCACTGATTTGACTGTTCCTTGGTCTCTGGTGTGTTGTGATGTACTCATGTTTCGTGTACGGTTACGAAACGGAGCAAAAACTCCTTCGTATTCGGTCGAACATCGCCAAACACACCCTTGAAGTGGTCACTCGCTTATGGTCGAGTGTGAGCAATTGCGGCACCCATGGTGCGCGTAGCTTTTTCATGTCCAAATATTAATGATTCATGTAGAAGGTGATGTATCCGCTCAATTGAGATCCCTACAGCCTCAACCACCTCATTCATTTATTTGTTTGCTAAGCCTTTTAGGCTTTATAGCATTTTAAAATTACAATTCATAATCCAATTATACTAATACTAATAATACTAATAATAATACTAATATATAGAGTTCAAGTTCGTTTTAAATGAAGATACAAAACCAAAGTAAAATAAGTTCAGTTGTAATGTAATGTAAATTAAAACATGAACGTTTCAAAGTATACAGACTTATGGATAACATGAGTAAAGGTATTATAAAGCAAAAAATACATTAATAATAAATCTTCAAGAGGGTCCAAGGCGGTGGTATCGAGAATGAAAATATGTATAAAATAAATATATCGTTCTGTCCTTGAAGCCAATAAAGTCTTGGCTTAGCAAGTTGGTAATCCGACGAATTGAGTCGTATTTACCACACCAATTTCCTTGTGGAAAAGAAAATGGTTGCGAACGCAGGCACTAAGACAAACTAGGTCTCATTGGCCACTCATATTAATATACATATAACACCTCTATAAATATGGCACAAAGTATCAGAGTGTGAGATCTAGAAAAGTGATAGGTATTAAGGCAAACAAGGCCCGGTACGCCATACTGATAGTATATATACAATATTATTCATTCTGCGATTCTAAAGCCGATGAAGTCTTGATTCATCTTTTATTTATCACACCGAGTTCCTAGTAAGCTAAGACAAAGGTAACGAACGCAGGCACATAGACAAACTTGGTCTAATAAGCCACTTATATTAAAATATATACTATGCAGATCGTTCTCTCATTCATCCAACAGTAAAAATGCCGTATCCTTGGAAGAGTATGATGAGAATCAGTGGCGGTGCATCCAACAGTAAAAGTGCCGTGTCCTTGGAAGAGTATGTTGAGAATCAGTGGCGGTGCTGCAGATAATCTATTATTTTAAGTTTAATTGAGTATAGGGTTTCATTAAAAGATATAACATCTGAAACGGAATTGAAGTCTCCGCAAGCGCTTCTTAGTGGTTCATTTTGCAAGTAATTAGTTCTACAAAAGTTGTATTTTCATTCTGCGATCGTCCAATATCATTTCATGGATTTTCTCGACGATTCCTGTCATCACGGCCTATTTTGAGCGACTTAAACGTTCAGTTTCGTTTGTACTAATATGATCACAATGGAATTTATTAAACCACTTCCTAATGATTGAAATTGATAGTGCAGATTCCCCGTAGTATTTATTTATCAAACCTTTCCTTGGTTTCTTTTGATGAGTACACGAAAATAATTTTTGAAGTGAAACTTCATTGACGGCGAGTGAAAAGTCAGGGTCTCTAATTCGTGACGATGTGTAACGCTTTCAATTCATTATCATAGAATTTTTGCCACAAGCTGACATTGAACCTTGGACTTTCGCAAGCATCGAATAAGAGTCGGACGTACTAGCATTATGCTGAGCTGATATTTTCAAACGGGCAAACAAAATGCAATTAATATCGCACGCGTCCTGTTCCGTTTCTAGTAAAGAGTGATTTTTTAAGTGCCTGATAACTTTTTTTTTAAAAAAAACGCATAAAATTTGCAAAATCTCATCGGTTCTTTATTTGAAACGTTAGATTGGTCCATGACATTTACTTTTTGAAGATAATTTCATTTAAATGTTGACCGCGGCTGCGTCTTAGGTGGTCCATTCGGAAAGTCCAATTTTGGGCAACTTTTTCGAGCATTTCGGCCGGAATAGCCCGAATTTCTTCGGAAATGTTGTCTTCCAAAGCTGGAATAGTTGCTGGCTTATTTCTGTAGACTTTAGACTTGACGTAGCCCCACAAAAAATAGTCTAAAGGCGTCAAATCGCATGATCTTGGTGGCCAACTTACCGGCCATTTCTTGAGATTAATTGTTCTCCGAAGTTTTCCCTCAAAATGGCCATAGAATCGCGAGATGTGTGGCATGTAGCGCCATCTTGTTGAAACCACATGTCAACCAAGTTCAGTTCTTCCATTTTTGGCAACAAAAAGTTTGTTAGCATCGAACGATAGCGATCACCATTCACCGTAACGTTGCGTCCAACAGCATCTTTGAAAAAATACGGTCCAATGATTCCACCAGCGTACAAACCACACCAAACAGTGCATTTTTCGGGATGCATGGCCAGTTCTTGAACGGCTTCTGGTTGCTCTTCACTCCAAATGCGGCAATTTTGCTTATTTACGTAGCCATTCAACCAGAAATGAGCCTCATCGCTGAACAAAATTTGTCGATAAAACACATTTCGAACCGAACACTGATTTTGGTAATAAAATTCAATGATTTGCAAGCGTTGCTCGTTAGTAAGTCTATTCATGATGAAATGTCAAAGCATACTGAGCATCTTTCTCTTTGACACCATGTCTGAAATCCCACGTGATCTGTCAAATACTAATGCATGAAAATCATAACCTCAAAAAAATCACCCTTTATATTACAGACACAAGCCAGTGCCTTTCAAACATTTAATTTTCATCCTAAAAACATGCACGGAAAATTTATTTTTTGAAGTGGAACTTCTTTGGCGGTGATTGAAATTTCAAGGTCTCTTATTCGTGACGATGTGTAACGTTTTCAATTTATATGAGAAATACTTATATGAAAATTTTCACTGCCTAGCATAGCCACAGGTAGGCATTGAATCTTGTTTTCAAACGTAGGCTACATTAATGTTTTCAAACGTGCGAACAAAATGCAATTTGTGTATCACAGACACAAACCAGTGCTTTTCAAATATTTAATTTTCATCCTAAAAGCATGCACGGAAAATTTATTTGTTTCATTTGAAATTGATGTGGCAGATGGCTTGGCAAATCGCGCAGTGGGTATATTAGTGCATCTCAATTTTAATGATACTGAAGAAGTCAGTGTTGCATGGCTCGATTTTCCGTATCTAATCGGCATCTAATACTGGTGAAAAAATTAGAAAAGATGTTGCTGGTCACATAGCAGCAAATAATATAACTAAGACGGCTGTACCAATCGGTAGGCGATCGTCAAGAATCCCTTTTAACAATGATAAAACTATCAATGCAAAACGAACTCATCTACCATTCGTTTGGTAGAAGCCTCAGGGAAACTCATTTTCTGAAGTTGTTTTGGAATATGACAAAAAACACTCACAATCATTAGTTTATGTCGCTTTATAACATGTCACCAGTATTGACGGATTATACATATATTACATATATTACACATATATAAGCTGATTCTACATTTTATCATGGTTGAAGAGCATTACAAGACGAGTTTCGGAGAATTTCAGTTATTCGATTGAAAACTATGGATAAAGAAATAATAGATTTTATGACACATACTAGTGATTTATCTCTTTATACTCTAAATTGTCAGAGCCTCTGAGCACATTCTGGAGATCTTACAGATCCTGTCATACGCAAATCAAATAATGTACTCTTATCCGAAACGTGGTTAAACAATGATGATGTCAGCATATCAAGCTTTCACTGCGTCATTAAATATAAGCGAACGAATGTTCGAGCAGGCAGAGTGGCTGTATATCATAATCAATATGATAATGTTAATATCTTGACACCAAACATAAAAATGACTACTAGGCAGTCCCAATCATATGCAACTACAGTGACATCTGTTGGCGATATATGCATTGCGGAGTGTCAAACTCGAAATTAAAAAAAAAAACATAGTAATTGAGGCCATCTATATTACGCCGAACCAAAAAATCAACGATATAATACATTTCATTCACCATTCCCTGCTGATGTACAGTAATATAGGGGCTCATGCTCTCGGTAGAAGCGAAGATAAAATCCCCATGATTCTGGATGGAGATTTTAACGTTAATTTTGCATCCAATGATTCTCTACCGCTTACTATCTTTCGTTGCGAAAAATTTGGTCTGGACATAAATAACAATACCAACGTGCCAACAACAAAATCCGGAATTACAATAGATCCGGAATTTCTCGATATCTCGAAAATATGGAATCACGGACACATATTTCATATTTTAGTTATCAGAAACCATTAATATCATTATTAAAAATTGAAGCATTTACCAATAACGATGTAAATATTGAATAAACAGAATATTTTGTTTTATATTCCATTTTGTATTGCATTTCTTTTCAAATACTTCCTCTCTCTTTATTTGACACTAAAATCTCTCTTACTCTTTACTTTTTGAGTTTCACTTCTGTCACGTTTACGTTGCTACACGCGAGTTTTTTTCCCAGTATCGTCGAAATTCAAGAGGATGTCTGCTACGTACATAGCTCGCTCAAAATTTGACAGTCTATTAGCAGATGGTAGTTGACAGGACCAGTATTGCATTTAAACAGATATTTTAGAAACTGTTAGTTATTTAAGTAACATTTAGAGAATTAGTACTCGCGAAATTCAAAAAGTCACTGACTTCTCAAATTGCCCTCGTATATCTTTACTCTCATGTTGGGTATTGTACCTTAAATGCACTGAAAATATAAAAATTAATACAAATATGCGTAAGAACGTTTTTGAAAATGGGTCAGCAATAACACAATATTTTCAAATTATTTCATACTACTTTAAAATATATGTATGTAATAAAAAAGTTAAACGAAATATGTATTTTTGTCTGACTAATTTATATTTAATGTAATTTATATAGGTATGTTACCTTAAATGTAATTTTGTATTTTTCCTATTCATAAATGCAAAAGTTTATCAATATTTTCAACTTTTTCCCAACATGCTTCAACAATTTACAAAAGCTTCAAAGATACTCAATGAAAAGTATCTGCTAAGCAATAAATGTATTTTAAGAAACCTGCTCAAAATGGTGTGTAATATACATTGAAGTAATACATAAATATATATAAATGTTTATATTACTTATAAGCAATAGTTTTGGTATGTTTTTTTTTTTTTCTTTAGATAGATATTTAAATCAAGCCTAAATAGACAGGACGATGGGTACTATACAAATATGAAATGCTTAGGTTTTGGGTTTAGTTGTTGACCTAACATACATTCTATGTGGGTTCTGTTATGTATAGCTAGTATGTGTGTATATGTTATGTATAACATAGTTAAATGCATTAAATATGTATGCGTTGCTAGTATAAAACTTTTATAAATAAGCATTTATTAAGAATTTACATAAAAAAATACAACATAAATTGTCTATGAAGTCATGATTGTAGCGACATTTTGCAAAGGTAATCTCTTGTTGTTGTTGTGTGGGTTGGTATGGTTGTTGTTGTTGTTCTTATTGGTGTAAGTGTTGCCTTTGATTGTTCTGTTGATGTTGCTGCTAACTGCAGTTGAATGACTCCCTGCTGCTTTGGCCATTTCTGCTGCACTTCTTCCACTCGACACAATTTATCTTTGTTGTTATTGTTGCTATGGCTGTTGTTGTTCTTTATTATTATTATTAATAAATGTTGTTGCAACAAATTGTGTTGTTCTTTTATTTCAATTTGTTCTTTACTTTTAACAACAATTACTTTGTTTCGTTGTACATTGTTTGGACTTAAGTGTTGCCCTGTGGCTTTGTTTGTGTTGTTGTCATTTTTATTTTCATTGTTGCTGTTGTTTTTATTGCTGTTGTTGCTGCTCGTTTCATTCTCATTGTTCAAATGTTGATGTTGTGTTTGTTGCATAAATAAGTGTCGCAACTGTTGCAGCGCATGAAAAAGCAATATAATTGTTGCTATGCGGGTGGCAATTAATGCTGATTTGGCAGCACTGCTTGAATTAAGCGAGGAGACGTCACCTGGCGAAGAATAAAAACAATACAAATTATTTAACTGGTTATTTTATCAGTTTCATGAAAATATAAAAGCTTATTAATATTAAATAACTTTTGTAGTAGACGTCGCCAAATTTCGAATTAAAAAAAAAAGATACAGTAGTTTCGACTATGTCGTAACACAAGACGTAGAATTATTCAATTCGCTTTTGATGACATCTTTTTTAAAAACTATTTAGCAAAATATTTATTCCATACACCTGAGCATATGACCTTTAAAAGAGTGCCGGAGAGGGTTAATATGTATGAACGACCCCCATTACTTTTGCAAAAGGAACATTTTTGCCCTTGTAACCTATTCCCTCCGACCACTCCTTAGGGGGGCTCCCTTTCAAATATTATGGTTTTTGTGCCGGAAAGGGTTAATAAGTATGACTGAGACCCATTACTTTTGCAAAAGGAGCATTTTTTCCATCGACACCTATTCCCTCCGACCACTCCTTAGGGGGGCTACCATACAAATTTTATGGTTTTTGTTTATTTATTCCATACACCTGAGCATATGACCTTTAAAATAGTGCCGGAAATGGTTAATATGTATGACCGACCCTCATTATTTTTGCAAAAGGAACATTTTTGCCTTTGACACCTATTCCCTCCGACCACTCCTTAGGGGGGCTCCCATACAAATTTTATGGTTTTGTCGATAAAACTGGAAACTGTCGATAAATAGGTAGCAAGTTTAAGCAAACAAAAACATCAAATGTTGGCTTTATATTTCATGTAATTGTGTAAAATTTATATAAGTTAAAGAGTTCTAACATGAATTTTTGTCGCATTGAGGATCAAGCAGACCAACAAGTGCTAACATCAACATTGTACGATCAGTACTTTAGGCCCACCAAAGGCTCAAGAAGTTATATAAATATCGACACCTGATCACTATCAACCACCCTACTTACCTCCGAGAATGACGAATTCTACGTCAAAAGCGAAGAGAACAACTGGAAAACCCGAATGAGCAAATTGAGCAATTGAAGAAAATGAGCCAATTGATCTAATTTTGCATTGAGCCAAATGTGCTATATGAGTCAAACGAATTGAGTCATCTGAGTCAATTGATTCGACTGATCCTCTTGAAACATCTAAGCTAATTTAGCTAACTGAGCTGCTTGAGCGGATTTAGCAAAATGTTTCAATTGAGTCAAGCAAGATAAATGAACAAAATTTCGTATTTAAAAAAGCCAATTGAATAATTTTAAAAATCGAACAAGCAAATTAAGCAATTGAAGAAATCGAGTAAGATGATCTAATGTTGCCATGAAGCCCAATTGAGTCAAATATGCCGAATGAGCCAACCGGAACAGTTAATTCAACTGAGTTGATTTGAGGCAGTGGACATAGCTGAACCTTTTGAACCATCTAATCCAATTTAAAAAGCTGAGCGAATTAAGACAATTGACTCAATTAAGACAACCAAGCTAAATTAACTGACTGAGAAAACTGAATATCTTGTGTCAATTGATCCAACTGATCCTAATTAACCTATTCTATTAGCATGGCACAGACGTCCTGAAGATTTATCTCCTGGGCATCAATTCCATGAACCTCGACCCCATTGCCATGGGCCAACGTGGAATTAAACCTATTCGGCAGGTGTCCGCGTTTCAAATATTAGGAATTTCGATCTGATCCTAATTAACCAACTTAACCAATCAAGCTAATTGATCTAATATAGTGAATTGAGCCAGCTAATCCAACAGAGTCACTTAAATATTTGAACAAATTCACCAATTAAAAAAAATTTACCAAATTAAGATTACTGAGTCAATTGATCTTACTTAGGGAATTGTGTCAACTGAGAATAATTGAATAATATAAGTCAACTGAGCCGATTGAATCAGTAGATTATCTAAAATTAAAAATCAGTTAACCTAATTTCTGTTGATTTAACCTAGCTTTTTGATCCAACTAAGTCAATTGAGCCGCTCGAGTCAATTAATTTAACTGAACAAATTGAAGTAATTGAACCATTTGAATCTGAACTGAAGAAGATCAAATTATTGAGCAAATTGATGTTACTGATCCAATCCAACGGAACCAATTGAGCCGCTCGAGTCAATTAATTCAACTAAACAAATTGAAGCAATTGAACCATCTGAGCCATTTGTTCCGATTGAAAAAAATCAAATAATTGACCGAATCAATATTACTGAGCCAATTGAACCATCTGAACCAAATTACCTAACTAATCCAACTGCACCAACTAAACCTATTGAGCCAACTAAACCTATTGAGGCCTAAGAAGAGATTTCATACAACTGATTCAGTTGAGTTTATTAAGTAAATTGGACCAACTCAGTTGATTGTACCTGAGCGAATTGAGCCAACTGAACCAATTAAACCAATTAAGCTAACTGAGCCTATTGTGGGACTTCTGGCATTTAATTCTGTTGAGTCAACTGAGTCTATCGAAGCAAGTGTGTTAATTGAGCCAGCTGAATCACTGAGCGAATTAAACCAACTCAACTAATTCAACCAATTAAATCAAGTAAACCTATTGAGTGATTTCAGACAGTTGACTCAGATAAGTCACCTGAGGCAACTAAACAAACTGAGTTAATTATGCCCTTTGATCCAACTGAGTCACTTGATTCAACTTTAATCAACTAATCAAACTGAACCATCTGAATCACGTACGACAACTAAGCTAAATAAACCTCTTGAGCCAGCTGAGCCTAAAGTTTTTGATCAAACGAAATAAGCCAACTGAGATAATTAAGCCAATTGAGTTAGTTGTGCGAAATGAGTCAGTTAAGTCAAACTATCTCCCTCAGCTATATGCATTAATTGATCGTATTGAAATAACTGAACCAATTGAGCCTGTTGAAATAATTGAGTCACTTGAGTAAATTAAGCCAACTGAGCCAGTTGAGTCACTTGAGTTTGAGTCAATTGAATCACGAAATGAATTGACCAAGTTTGTTTTAAGCTTTGAATCAAGGCATTCAAATATTATACCCTTTCCAAGCAATTCTGCTAAGCGATACTTTGCGAAAACTTTTTCTACATTAATTACAAGTATAAATTTTTTTTTTTTATTTGAGTTGATCAGAAATGATGAAAAAAATGATCCTAATTGTAGCCACAACCAAACCATTGAGTCAATTTAAATAGTTGATCCAACTGAACCAAAAAGGAGTCACTTGAGCTAAATGATAGACTTGAGCCAATTTAGTCAATCGAGCCACAAAAAACATTTGAGCCAGTTGAGTCAATTGATCCTCTTTAGCCATTTGAGTCAGTTAAGCCATTTGAGCCAGTAAACCTTTTGAGTCATACATTTTTCTATTGAATATTTTTGTCTGAATTTTCTTACTCGGGGGTTTTCGGGGTCACTGATTACGAATCTGAAGTTACATGTTGAAAAATTTGAAAATTTAAAATGACGGATCCAATATGGCGGACCACTTATGTCCATTTTTTATTAGATTTGTAGAACTATATATAGTTGTATATAATGTATATGAAATGAAATTAAATATAATGTATTTTTGGGGTCGTTGATTGCAAATCTGAAGTTACTTTTTGTAAATTCTGAAAATTCGAAATGGTGGGTCCAAATGGCAGACCATTAGTAACCATTTTTTAGCAGATTAGTTATATATTGTTTATCATTGATATGTATGGGTTCTTAGGGTCGTTGATTGCAAATCTGAAGTCATATTTCGGTAAATCTTTAGCCAAATAGTGGTCCGCCATATTGGATCCGCCATATTGAATTTGCCGTATTGGATCCGCCATCTTAGATTTATATAATTTCAAAGTTTAACTTCAGATTCGTAATTTACCACTTAAAAACCCCCTCAAGAATGATTAAAAAAAAAAAAAAAATAAATAACTGGCCATTTCAGCCCTTGAAAGGACTTTGACCTAGCTTCCTAGAATCAATTGTGTTGTGCGTGTTATTAAGTTTGTACACAATTGACCGAGAAATGGACCTACAGGCTTTACGCCGACTCCGAACGGCGATGAACGAAATGTTCTTATTCTCAAGAAGCTTTACATGGCATTTTGATTACTCTCTGAGGTTTGCCATTGTCTGCAGAGAGGTGGCGGCCGTACAGAAAAATTATTTTAATTCAAATAATTTTCTGTCGGTGCTGGGGTTCGAACCTGGGTCTCCAGGTTCGTTGACATAGCGGCCACGCACTTTAACCAACTACGCCACGGACGCCACGAACCAAGAATGATTATTGATCTAAAAATTGTGAAAAGCATACTTTACCAGAAAAATTGGGCCACCGTATTGAATTCGCCATCTTGGATTTGTATAATTTCAAATTTTGACTTCAGATTCGTAATCAGCTACCTAAAACACTTCTAGAACCACAGTGGTAACCAAAAAATATAGTTTGAAAAGATGTGCGTCACAAAGAACAAAAGGTGGAACCGTAGAGGTCTCGCTGTGACTCAAAGGTTTAAGCCAATATGTTATATTGAGATAACTGACCCAATTGAACCAACTGACCCATTTGAGTTAACTGACCCAATTGAGCCAACTGACTTAATTGAGCCAACTGACCCAAATGAGCCAACTGACCCAATTGAGAAAACTGACCCAATTGAGCTAACTGATCCAATTGCATCAACTGACCCAATTAAGCCAATTGACCCAACTGAACTAACTGAACCATTAAAGCCGATTATGTTATATGACCCACTGGAGCCAATTGCGTCTGATACGCCAACTAAACCAATTGATCAATTTCCGCTAAATGAGAGACTTGAGCCAGTGTCGCTAATCGAGGCACTTAAAGCAATTAAGCGAGTTCAGTCAATTGGTCAAATTGAGCCAATTAATAAGCCAGTTGAGCCATTCGTGTCTATTGATCTAATCAAACTGACAGAGCCAATTAAGCCACTAAAGCTATTTGAGCAACTAGAGCTAATTGAGCCAACTAAACCAATCGAGCCAAGTGATCAACGTGAGCCAACTGAACCAATTGAGCCATTCGAGCCAGTAGCAGGGCACTATTCATTACAAATGTAAAAGTAACGCGTTGCAGGTAGTGTAATACTTTTTCCAGCTCCGAGCGTGCTTAGCCCTAAAAGCACAACATTTATTATAAGCATAAAACTACAAAATTGCATATCCCGGAATTTTTCATCTGAACACATCTACAAAAACACATGTAGTCACACACACACATGTCTGTTTAAATAATTATATATGTGCCGCGCACAAATGCGATGCAGCCTGTTCTGTCATCCTCATCATGTCAGTTGTCTTTGCTGCTTGTTATGCTTTATATTTTGCTACCTTTTTTGTAGGTATTTTTTTTTGCTATTTTTAGTTTAAGTTTTCATTTTCAGCACAACTATTTCTTGAGGGCTTCATGCTGCTAACGGCTACAACATGAAATATGAAGCCCTCCTCAGTGCATTTTCGCAATGCACAGCATTAAGCAGTGAAAATAATATGAAAAACAAAAAATACTACAAAAGTATGCAAAATTAAGTATGGGAAATAAAGGGTGCAGCAAATGTGTAACGTGAAGTTCTTTTGAAATAACAAAGTTTTGTTTTTCATATTTTACACTTTGTTGCAACGTTTTCGGTAACACTTGATTTTTTTTATCCCCAGAGGGTTCTGTATTATAAATGCAGCTTATGTTTGTTTTTTACCTAACTTCCCAGAGGGTTAGTTTATATCAAAGCATTTGTTTTTGGTTTTTTTTTTTTAAAACGAGAATTCTTTTCAATTTGAGTAAAGTTATTTTTTTAAGTAAATTATTCGTAGTGACATTTTAATTTATCTGCGTAGTATGAGGCGTAATGATACTTCTTTCAACAATAACTGTAATTTGTCAAGGATTTCAATGAGAGGTTTTTATGACATTTAAGGTAAACTTAATGAAATTCATTTCATGGCTAGAGAAATTGCATAAAAGTTGTAAGGATAAGTTTTGAAAACTTTTTTTACTTCAAGAGTCGGTTCAATTGACTCTTCAATATTATAATTAATTATATCATTTTGCGATTATTAAGAAGATTTTAAATTACATCTCAATAATTTAGAAATCCCTTTCTCAATATTATCTGGGCGTAGTTTTATATTTTCAGTATCGTAAATAATCACATTCAATATTAATTGTTTTGCACTCACCTTTTATATGCGTCATATAGGTATCCGAACGATCGCCAACGTTGTCATCCTCTAAATCGAAATAGTCATCCGAGAAAGTATTCACAAAGTTTATATTGTTGCCAGATGTGGAATGTTTGTGACGTTCCTCCTCAATTGATTTTTCAGTGGATTTCCAGTAAACGTCATGTATATGAGCAGTACAACGCATCTAAAATAGAAGATAATGGGGAGAACAGGTAAAAGACTGACGCAAATAAGAAGAAAATATTTTTCTTTAATTTTAATATTACCTTTCATTATTTATATTGAAAACACTTTTGACCTTTAGGCCAAGTATGTTGACAACAAGACAACATGAAGACAATGAAGGCAACAACCAACAAAAACAATGGCTCTGTATAGAGCAAATCACACAGCAGACTAGACAGACTGTTTCCTTAGCCGCTATACCTCATCATTAGTCTTGCATGACTTTTCACTGTGATCCTCACAAGCTACTAAGGTCCCACTTATACTGCCAATATGCGGAAAAAGTTACCCGGAAGTTTATTTTGACAAATAGAACGCTTTTACTTTAGTAACTAAGTTCTTATCTACTTATGATGCACCCTGTGTCAACATTAACCTTGATCGTGTCATACTTTTAGGCATAGCCTTAACTCATGTGCAACTTAGAAAATTCGATCACAGTGGTTTACCGCTATCAAAGCATGTTGAGGTTGTGTTATTTTGTTGCTAACTCCTCCCTTTTTCCACCCTACCGTTTTAGGGTTCAGCTAGTTTAACTGATGGTGCACCTAAACGGTGTGGAGATAATTTGTTATGAAAACTTTGTTGTTTTTGTGATAAACACACAACTAATCAAGACTACTGATGAGTTGATGTAGCGGCCAATGAAACAGTCTGTCTAGTCTGCTGTGTGATTTGCTCTATACAGAGCCGTTGTTGTTGTTGTTGTTGTTTTTGGTTGTTGCCTTCATTCTCTTCATGTTGTTTTGTTGTCAACATACTTGGCCTAAAGCTCAAAATTCTTTTCGAAAATATTTTTTTGTTGTTAAAAAAAACATTAGTATTACGAGAGGTTTCGAAATAAATTTTTAAGTGGTGTTTTCTCAGAGCCTAAGGTATGACTCAGCAGCTCCAGGAACAAAGGAAGGATCCTCGAGCTTTTGCTTAATGAAAAAACTAGGCGTTTTCAAAATTCTTTGTGGATTTATTAAAACTAGTATTGCCTGTGGTCGAAATTCGACCATATCAAAATCGATTTTTTTCTTGTTTTCTTTTTATTTTTATTAAAAAACGGTTGGAAAAGTTAAAAATAAGTTTGCTACATCGTATAGATTTGCACTCGTAGAATTTGACGTCAGAGATATCTTTATCCTTGTCTTTATTCTTGTCCCTATGCTTTCTTTTGTTCCCAAACTTGTCTTCATTTTTATCCTTAATCTTATATTTGTTCTAACAATTGTCCTTCTTCCTATCCAAACTTTTGTTTTAATCCATGTCCAAATTCCTGATCTTACCCTTGTTCAATTCCTTTCCTTCAATTCCTTGTCACACTTATTTTTTCTAAGTCTTTGTCTTGAATTTTGTTCTCAGAGTGTTTAAAAACTTGTTCTATTCCTTGCCCCATTTTTTGTTCTTACACTTTGTTTTAGTTATATCTCAATCTTTGCTCTTGCCTTGTCTCAGTCCTTGTCGAAGCCATCTTTCCAATTCTTGTCCTAATCCTTGTCCCATTCTATACTCTAATCTTTGTGTAAATTTTGTTCCTACTCCTTATCTTATTCCTTGCCCCAGTCTTTGTCCAAATCCTTGCTCTCATCCCTTGTCTAATTATTGCCCTGATGCTTAAACGAATCCTTGCCGTTATACTTGTCCTTATAAAAATTTTTATTTATTATTCTTTTTGCTATTGCATTTGTAGCATTCAGGTTATTTTAAGGGTTTCCTGAGAGGCCTTTGACACTATAATTTTTTTTTTAATCATGTGACAGAAGACTATAAAATTTAAGGTATCGCCAATAGTCATGGAGTTATAATTCCATCCAACGTTTTTTTATTGTTGTTTACAACGTTTAAGACCCCTTTCTAGGCATTAAGGTGTCGTGGCTACAAACATTTTTTTTTTTTTTTTTATTAAGTCATAGAACCATTTTAATTGTTGCAAAATTTAATTTTTCGTAGCTCTTCTCCTCTGCGCGTAAAAACTCCATGCAACAATATTTAATTTTTACGCTACCGGACGATGTCAAATTTTTTTTTTTTTGATTTGGTTGAGGTGTTTTTTTTTGTAACCAAGTAAAAATTCTTCACTTTTGTTTCATCATTTATTGTGCTGCATATTCACTCTATTACCCTTTTACATTGGTCAAAAATTGACGTCAATTCTTTGCTATTCTCCTTAAAACCGCCTCTCACGTTGATGTCCGCGTCTCTCATCAACAAATGCAAGAGTTGACCGTCAACTCTTACCCAGTATAAAAGGGGTCTAAGCAATAATTATATGCAGCTACGTTGCATGATTTATGCATTTTGGATCTTCTTGTTGTTCTCTCTGCGATCTCATGACTGCATGAATATTTTGTCTAATTTTGCCATGAGCAAAGAGCGCTCTGGGAGCATTGAGAGCAAAGGCTTATGTCAAGAATGATAGAAACAAGATCACGCGTTCCGCAGTCCAGTTATCTAATGTTCTCTTTCGCAATTGACTGCATGACGTCACACAGCACATCTGCATTACAAAATTAATGGAAATGTGCGATCTCTCAGGCAAATTGAGGAAATTGAAAATAAATTCTTGCAGAAAAGTAAAGTAAAAATAACTACTCTTCTGTTTAAAAAAATTGATATTTCCTTAACGACAAAATTTAAATTTTTCAAACTTTCACCAGATAAAATTATATTACACCAATAGGTTTAGGAGGTTCATATGCATATTGTAAAAATAAGAAAAAAAAGTATTTAGTATATAGAACATAAATGCATGCAGTTAATATAAACAGAAGTGCTGTGTGACGTCATGATCTCTCTCTCTCTCTCTCTCATTTTCGGAACGCGTAATCTTGTTACTATCATTCTTGGGCTTATGTAACAAGACAAAACGTAACAACAAATCAAAGGCAAAAGACAAACACAGAAGTAACACAAAAAAATTAAATGTAGTGGTGCCCATATCGGCAATGCGGCTATCGAAGATACAAAGTAAGAAAAAGCAGCAATACCAACAATTGGTCCAATTTTTGTTTGGCAAAATAATGTGGAATGCGAAAAACAAAGAGAGAGAAAGAGAGAGAGAGAGAGAGAAAGCAGCAACAATTACTTGCAAAACATGGGTATGAGAATGCATACATTTATTTTGAAATGCAATAATCACAGAATGTATTTAATTTTTTTTTGTTATTTTTATTTTTCAGCATATCTGTGGCACATTACTTTTTGAATGATATAAGTTTAATTTCCTTTTTTTTTTTGATACACTGAAAAAAAAAGTTAGCTTAAAATTAAACACAATGTGTTCACAAAATGTGTTGTTAATTTGACTTTTTTTTCATATATTTTTCAAAATTTTTAAATACATTTGCTCTTACTTTGACGAAATTTGTTTCAAGCTATTTTTAAACACAAATATCGTCAAATTTATAACAATTGTCGTCAATTTTAAAACATTTTTTTTTCAGTGTAGAGATATTAAAAAAGTGTACGAAAACATTCGAAATTTGCATATTAGGGTGGAGTGAAAAATATCAAAATTTTTTTTTCGGAAACGGGTACCCTTCAATGACTGTGTATGAGACCTAGTAACAATTCTGAAAAATATTTAATTTTTACGACGTCATCTTGAGTCTGCACATTGGACTTTTAGTTTGAAAATTTTTGAAATTTTTGACATTTTTACAAATTTTTTTTTTATGTACTTGAAAAAAAAAACAATACGGGTAGTCACTAAATTGTTGAACTAGGCCTTAAATATAGACAGGATTTTTTAAAACATTTTTGGGTCGTGGTTTCAGTGTGCGCATTAGGCCTAAAATTAGCCCAATATTCGTAAATTTCTGATATTTTTAACGTTTTATAATATCTGATATCCTCTTATAATGTTATAAAAACTGGTTTATATAGCTTTCGTTAACCAACTTTGCATTGTGCAACTCTTCGCTAGTTCATATTAAACTACCCAGGACTCACCACGGGGAGGTGCTTGCACTTTGATAAAAGTAAAGTAAATACATAAAAAAAGTACACAAAATGGTGTAAAGTGAAGGCTCTGAAGGTATCAAATGGCGTGTGGGAACAATATTACAGGAACATTTGTCGATGAGAAAGCTGCTTTCCAAATGGGTGCCGAGTTTTCTCACATGGACCAAAAACAGCAACGTGTCGATGATTCGGAGAGCTGTTTGGCACTGTTTATGTATGTGACAATGGATGAAACATAGATCCACCATTACACACCGGAATCAAAACGGTTGTCAACTGAGCGGAGAGCAACCGCTGAAAGCAGGCCAAAACGAACAAAAACACAACAGTCGGCTGGAAAGGTTAAGGCATCTGTATTTTAGGATGCGCATGGAATTTTGTTCATCGACTATCTCGAAAAGGGAAAAACAATCAACAGCGATTATTATATAGAGTTGTTGGAGCGTTTGAAGGATGAAATCGCGAAAAATCGGCCCCATTTGAAGAAGAAAAAATTATGTTTCCACAAGACAATGCACCGTGTCAAAAATCGATAAAAACGATGGCGAAAATCCACGAATTGGGCTTCGAATTGCTTTCTCATCCCCCGTATTCGCCCGATTTGGCCCCCAGCGACTATTGGCTCTTTGCTGACCTCAAAAATGCTTGCCGGCAAGAGATTTGGCTCCAATGAAGAGGTGATGGCTGAAACTGAAGCGTATTTTGTGGCGAAGCACAAACCGTTATACAAAACCGGTATTGAAAAGTAAGAAAAGCGGTGGAATGAATGTATTGCTCTTGAAGCAACCTATGTTGATGAATAAAGAAGAATATTTGCAAAAAAAAAGTTTTTTTATTACTTAGTCTCGGAACTTATTGGAACATGTGTTAAACTTGTGGGAAACCATAAAGGGTTGCACCTACCTATCTGAGAAAAATCGGAAAATTGTACACAAATGTATCCAAGGCAATATATACTTTGCTCACCATGAAAACATGCTCATAGCTATGTTGGTTGATAAGAGAGATCATATAAAGAAACTGGCTTTCAGACTTATCATCAAGGCTCGATTTAGAGAACAAGCTAGTCAACCACTAAGACGGTTTGAAATCCCGAAAATAAATTTAGAACATCAGAGTATGTCTATGTGATTATTTGGAATGATGTGGAAGTGACAGAACTACCTTTCACAAGTCATTTGACAAATCAGGATTTGCAAAGGTAACTAGAAACCGAGAGTGTAAACAGAGCTTCTGAGTGCATTTTTTTTTTGTTGCTCTCATGGTTGGGTGGTTGGGAGGGCATGGGTGGGACTCGAAGCGCAAGGACCACCCGTGGTAAGTCCTGGGTAGTTTAACCCTTTGGCGAGTGGTGTACACTATGCTGTACATCGATTTGTAAAGCCTGTTGCTAACTCGCCTATGCATAAAATCGTCTGATTTCAATTTTTTCCCGTTATTTATTTCATGGTCAACCAACTTATGCATTTTTTTTTATTGTTTTGTTGTCAACAAGTGATCATTTTCGTGCATTCTTTTAATTCGTCGAATGCACGAAACTGTAGTAAACGAAATTGTAGTAAACCGCGTTTTCATAAAATTAAAAAAAAATATTTTAGGGTTTAATTTTTTTGAAAAAAAGTGAGGTTTTGTATTTATCATTATCTATATTAAAAAAATATTTAAATTGTTTTTGGAAATTTTTATCAAAACATGTGTTTTAAAAAAATGTAAATTATAATATACATTTCTAAAATCCATCACCCAGGACATTTTTTCTACAAAAAACTTTAAAAATGGGCAAAGATAGCCTTTTTAACAAAATAAAGTCATTCCCATAATTTTCTTTCTGATAGATTTCATTCCCGTGTCAAAGGGTTAATATGAACTAGCGAAGAGTTGCACAATGCAAAGTTTATTAACGAAAGCTATATAAACCAGTATTTATAACATTATAAGAGGATATCAGATATTATAAAACGTTAAAAATATCAGAAATTTACGAATATTGGGCGAATTTTAGGCCTAATGCGCATACTGAAACCACGATCTAAAAATGTTTTAAAAAATTCTGTCTATATTTAAGGCCTAGTTCAACAATTTAGTGACTACCCATATTGGTTTTTTTATTTTTCAAGTACTTAAAAAAATTTGTAAAAATGTCAAAACTTTCAAAAATTTTCAAACTTAAAGTCAAATGTGCAGACTCAAGATGACGTCGTAAAAATTAAATATTTTACAGAATTGTTACTAGGTCTCATACACAGTCATTGAAGGGTACCCGTTTCCGAAAAAACAATTTTGACATTTTTCACTCCACCCTATTGCATATTAATATATCAGATTACAAACAGCTCTGTATTTACTTCACTTCGGCACTAAGTTTGGCTACGACGATAATATTCTCTACTCTCTGGTTTGATGATTTTCGGTATTAGGTGAATATTTTCGGTATCTGAATGATGAACGTGGCAAGTCACGATAATGGCGCATATTTCGGTAGTTTACGATTACGTGCGTGGTTTGACCGAAAGGGCTTGTATTGTTTTACGCTATGGGTCTTAACGGATCTAAATTTTCTTATATCCACACGGTTCTTATGACAGAACCGAAGTCGACTACCGAAGTCGACTTAAATACTAGCCGAAATATTAAAAAATAGGTTATAGATACTTAGTTCATGCAGGGGCGTACCGTGGCCATTTTGATTGGGGTGGGGCGTAGCAAGGCATTTCGGCCGACTGGACACCCTTAAGTCCCGACTTTTTTTTTTAAATACAACAAAGCTGAATTAACTAAAGTTACATATTCGATCGATTAATATAAATAAATCTTAAGGGAAAGTGAGTTGGCCGACTAAAGTTGGTTTAAGGTACGACTGAAAGTGTATTGGCAGAGTGAAATTCGTTTAAGATAGGACTAAAAGTCTATTGAGCGACTGAAGAGAATTCTGGTTATGACTTAAAAGAAAATAGGCGAATAATGTCGGTTTTTGTTATGAAAATGGCAATATAAGGTACGACTGACTTTGATGCGTTCATAATTATTGTTAATAAAAATCAATATTTTAAACAAATTTCAGTAAAAAATAACAATTAGGCCGATTGTAAAAAAGCAAGGGGGGTAATCTACCCCATTATCCCCTAGTATCGCCTCTGGGTTCATGGGACGACTAACCGAAGCCGACGTAAAAAATAGCAAATTCGGGTTCGTGTCGACCGAAGTCTAGGTAAAAACTAGGTAAATTAATAATAAAGTACGTATAGACACTTGGTTAATGGGACGCCGCACAGTGGTTTCATCCCATACAAAGTTTGGAATGAAATAGAAGGAGTCGTTGTAAACAAAAGCAATTTGGTGTTTGAGTTGGAATTAGCTCTATAAGAACACATACAAAAATATTTGAAAATTTGCCCACAACCACATTCCATTAGGTTGCTTTTTAAGATGCTCTCTAAGATTCCTTCACCCATTTGTTAAGAATTCCGAAATCATTTTTCGGACACTATTTGGGACACTCTGTGATATATTGAAAACTTATTTTGAATATAATGAACAAATTTTCTATATAAACACTGTCTTCAAGGAACTTTTCAGTATATTCCATTCAATGTATAGGGTCTTTAAACAAAAGGTTCGGTGGCACAATTAATTTACGGGAGCGGTAGTACCAGCAAAATTTTCGAAAAAATATAGCCCAATGACACTGCCACTCCAAAAACCGCATCAATCCACATTCGTTGTGGATGTGACAGAGGTTGTTCGACTATTTGAGAAATCTTTTGGGTTTTCGAAGCCCCATATGCGGCAATTTTGCTTATTTACCTACCCAGACAGATGACTGAACTGAGCCTCATCATTCAAAATAATTTTGTTTTGAGAAATCATGCATTTCCAGCACCCAACCAGCGAATGTACGTCGTTTCCCATGGTCTAAAGCAGTGGTGATCAACGCACGGTTCAAACAACAACAAAGAGAGCTTTTCGAATGCACATCTTTACACTGAAACAAGAAGTTGTTAAAAGCTCTCACAACATTTGGTGCAAGGAACTCTTGTCGAATGTTGGGTTTTCAATATAATCATTTCTTTTTTATTTTGGTGTTTGTTTTTCGCTATTTTAACATTGAAAACCTCAAGCAAAAATGTTTTAATGCTTTTCCTAAAACATTTCAATATAATTACGTATATTTATAAATAAAACAGCGAGCAAAACCCTCACCATATGAGCGCTCAAAGCATACTGACTTGAAATTTAAAGCACAGCAGAAAAAACAAACTTTACGCAGTGTACAAGCACAGCGAGCCGATTGCTACTTCGTGTCCAAAAGCTCAACAACACACGATGCCCGCGGGCTATGGGAAACTATGTAGTGAGCACCACTGGTTTAAAGCAGACATGCCCACGTAGTGGCCCGTATGGCCCACGTGGCTCTTCATACAAATTTTTTCCATCCTAATTTTGTCTTTGCGATGAGCCAAAATCAAAGAACGCCTGCAAAAAATAACAACATCGATTAATTTCACTAAAGCTATGCGAGAATGCGCTTGATGTTGGCCATAAACAGTACAACTTTACCGTGTACAACTTAATCGTGCTCGCGTTATTTTCACCGTTTTTTTAGTGGATTTTCGCTATTTCTATGCGTTTTCGATAGTGTGTATCGACCTATAGATGAAAATCCCCTAGTTTTTCTTCGTCAAATGTCATCGAATGACTGTTGTAATGGGTGTTTTTTTTAGGGGTTTGTTTTTCGAATAGAGATAAAACTGGCATTTTGTGGTCAAATCTGGCAACTCTAATGTCATTTATGTTCAGTTTGGTTTGCCATTTCATCATGAACAGGTTGACAAAAAAACAACGCTTCCAAATGGGCCGAAAATGAGATTGATCTCGATGCTGATTTTCATCGCAAAATTTTGTTCAGTGATGAGGCTCATTTTTGGTTGAATGGCTACGTCAACAAGCAAAATTGCCGCATTTGGAGTGAAGAAAGTCCACATGAGATCCTTGAGACGCCATTACATCCACAAAAACTGACTGTTTGGTGTGCTCTATGGGCTGGTGGAGTCATTGGGCCATACTTCTTCCGAAATAATGCTGGAGAGTCAGTAACCGTTAATGGAGACCGGTATAGAGCCATGATAACCGACTATTTTGTTCCCGAATTGGATGGCATGAATGTGGATGAGTTGTGGTTCCAACAAGACGGCGCTACATGCCACACAGCGCAGGAAACATTCGATGAGCGCATAATTTCGCGGAATGGACCTGTCAATTGACCACCAAAATAGTGTGATTTGACACCATTGGATTATTTTCTTTGGGGATATGTGAAGTCGCTCGTCTACGCCAACAAACCAGAAACGTTAGGGGACTTGGATGCCAACATTCGTGGCGTTATTGCCGACATACGGCACCATATGCTCGAAAAAGTGGTTGAAAATTGGACCTGTAGAATTGGCTTTATTCGAGCCAGCCGCGGCGGCCACATGCCCGAAATCATATATAAACATTAATGGCATAAAATTATCCTTCCAATAAAGCCAAATTGATGGACATTAAAACGATTTTCTTGTGTTTTATTTCAATTCGAAGTTCTATACCTCTAAAAAAACACCCTGTATGTTGCCACCTGAAAAAATGGTGCAAAATTTAAAATGACACCTCTTGTTGAAAGACCCTATAAAACATCTCGTTTCTCAACCATCCACACACAAACTTTCTCTATCGATTCTTTGAATTTACTTTGATTTTATTGTATATTCTGATTTATTGCACTTTCTATGCAAGAATTCACTTTAAACAGCTTGTTTTGGGGTCAGGCAAAAGAAAAGAGTCAACCACAGCAACGTTATTAAATTCTATTGCATCGATAAATTGAAATCAATAAAAGCTTTTTTCTTCTTCCGCTTTTAGCAATTTAACTTTGTTTCTGTGCGCCTGAGCTTTAATTGGTTTGCTTTGAAAAGCAGCATAAAGCCATTAAAAACCATTAAAACAAGGATGTCATGCGTGCATCTCTCTCTAACTCATGCGATATATCTAAGTGTGAGTATGTTTTTTTTTTTTTTTCCTGAAATATTGTCCCTTTACCGAACTGAAACAGGGCCTTGGTGTGAGTCTGAGTGAGTGTGTGTATGGATGTGTGTTTGAGTGTGTGTGTGTGAGTGTGTGTGCCTTTATTTCTGTTTTTATTATTATTGCCTTATCCCTTGCCTCATACGTGGACATGTTTTGAATGAGCATACAACATGGTGCTACGCGTCATAAACCATTTGAGAATTACGACCGACCACCAAGCTGACCAACATTGAAAACAATTAAGCAATGACAAAGAGAAGAAGCGAAAAAAAAAATCAGACTCACAAAAACAGGCAAAAAGCGCCAAAAATTATGCCCTACGCATCGTAGCAGTTAAGTGGAGGGAGGTTCTGTGTGTTTGTGTAACTGCTGTTGGTATGAAGACTCTTTTTATCAGTGGCGCACATAGCTTAATTTTTTGGGGCAGTTACGGGCAGGCATTAGTTAATTTGAAATATTTTGGCGACAACTTTTCTGTGGACAACTGCTGTAGAGTGTGCCACTGCCTCCGCCTCCGATGAGCAAGCAGCACAGCACTTTTTGCAACACTTAATTGAGACGTGCTGCTATTAAACAAAAGTGACGCTTTTGCCATGAAATGGCATCCAAGTCATGCCAGGATGCTTTCATATCACGACCTTTAGAGAGCCTGTAAGTTTCGCCTTTAATGGCGCCTAATTAAAAAGCCTGGGCCATCACGTCAGTCAGCCAGAGATACCCGCTGTTCAAGCTTGTCAAAATTCATTCATTCATTAATGTGTTTGGTTTTTTTTTGTTTTTTTTTGCGTGTTGAAATGAGTCGTTTTTTTTTTGCTATGCTTACCTTTAGCTTGCCGTAGATAAAGTGCTGTGGAGTGACTGCAAAATGTATCGCGGATATCGATGTCTCCATGTCACGTGCGTCCTTGGGCACTTTGTGATGTCGTATGTGCGCGGGATTTGTCTGTAAAACAAAAACAATAGAATAATACAGGAAAGGTTATAATTGAGCAGTTGAATAAATTATTGTATATATGTATTTTAATTTTTTTACTAAGTGTTTTTGTTGTGCATGTATTTTTATATACATAAGTGACTGGATTAATTTAATTTTGGGTACATCATTAAAATTTTTATTGTCAAATTATAAGAAAGAAAAAAAAAACATAATTTGGAAATGAAGCAACTGCGTGACAACGGTTTGCGTTTTTAAGAGCTAAAAAACGTTTGAATTTTAGCAAAAAAGTTTATGAACTTCAGAGAGCTTTTAAGAAAGTTATTTTTGCAAAAAATGAAGAGCATTACACGTGTTTTTTCGGTAAACAGGTAATTTTCAGTATGACTTGATTCATAAATTTACAATTTTGAAGTACTGTCTGAACAGATTTTATGACTTAAGAGCCTTTTGTAAGCTACGAAGCTAGTCATGTGAATATTTTTATTAGAAAAAAAAAAAATGTTTTTTTACTGAGCGAGAAAAAGTGTTGCTTGCAAATAACGAGCAAACAAATAATAAGTTCGAATATAACCATCAATTTTATAATTTCAAAGATCCTGGAATTATTTTAAATGACACACAAGAAAAGTTATCTTGATATCTCTTTTAGGTTGAGGGTTATAATATTTCTTTTATTTACGGTCTTAAAATTTAAAAATATCCTTTAAGCTCTTCAAGAGAAAATTTTCAAGATTTTTTGTTCAATTTGAATGTCTAAGTTTAAGAAAAGCGGTGCGCCTCTTCATATTTTAACGTTTTTGGAAGATGAACTGATCTAACCTATAACTCAAACTTTTACTACCACCAGTATGAAAATAAATATTAATAAATATATTACGAAAGTTTGTTAAGATCCAAAACCCATTCATATCCAACAAAATACAACATCCTTAACTAAGAAACAAAGAAATAATCTTTAACTGCTGCGATTTTTGCGACATTCGCATCGAAAATATCGATTTTTAACCTTTCCTGTACTTTTATACTTTTGATTCTTAAAAAAATTGGCGTAGCTAAATCTGAGCCTATTATTTAACGTTTGAAACTAAAATCGTTAAAATCGACGAAATTTTTTTTTCAATTTTTGGGAAATTTTCAAAAATGGATGTTGCAGTTTTTGACCTATAGAGCATAAAGTTGCGCTTAATGTGTTTTAGAATTTGACAAAACTTATTCTTGAAAGCTGCTCCATGCTAAAGAAAGTCATAAAAGTGGCGATTTGTAGCAAAAATTAGTTTTATCAATGTGTAAAATTTTCTGAGTTAAATTAAATTTTGAAAACTTTGATAGTTAATAATTTCAGATAATTTAAAAAAAAAATATTTCTGAAAAATCTTTTTATCAATATGCCTGAGTTATTGTTTATGATAAATAAGAAGAAAATTAATTCAGTTTTTTTTGTAATTAAAAAAAAAAATATTTTATATAAAGGGTGTTCCAATAGCAGGTCTGGCACTTTGTTATCGATTCAAATTTGCATTATCGACCCTTGTCCATCATGTGTCCATATTGTGTCATTGTCATTGTGACAGTATAGGATTTTAGGTATGGATCGCTAATCGAAAGAACAAAGCATTGAAATCGTCGAATTTTGGATCTTAAATTCCAAGTCGATCCAAGTCAAAGCTACGATCGATTCACCAAAAATGGGATCGCTATCACCACATAGTGAAACAACTGTACGCAATATTGTGAATACATTTTATCAAACTAGGTCCGTTCTTGATTTTCCGAAGCCAACCAGGGCGCGGACATCACGCAGTGCTGAGAATATTGCTGCCGTAAGTGAAAGTGTCGTCGAGTCTCCTCAAATGTCTATTCGCCATCGTTCGCAACAATTTTCCATTTCCGCGACCTCAATGCATCGAATTTTGAGCTTGCACTTGAAGTTTCACCCATACAAAGTATGTATATATGACGGAGCAACTGTTGCCTCCTGACCATGCACAACCCCGTACATTGCTGATTGGGCCCTGCAAATGATTGCTGAAGATGATGATTTTCCCATAAAATCATCTTTTTGGATGAGGCTCATTTCCACTTCGGCTGTTAACAAGCAAAACTGTTGTATCTGGGGTTCGGAAAATTCCCAGAAATTAATCGTGGTAAGCCAATGCATCCACCGCGAGTCACTGTTTGGTGCGGTTTATGTGTCGGAGGCATTATCGGGCCTTTTTTTTGAAGATGAGGACGGAAACTGTGCGAAACTCAACTCTGAGCGGAACCACACTATGTTGTAAGACTATTTTGCGCCGGAGATTGAAGCTCAGGGTTTGGACGATATGTAGTTTCAACAGGATGGCGCTACACCACACACAACTAACCTCAATTTGGACTTTTTGAGTCGCAAATTCCGGCACCGTGTGATTTCTCGTCGCGGTGATAGGAATTGGCCGCCCCGATCATGCGATTTGACGCTATTAGACTGTTATCTGTGTTACACGAAGAATAAAGTCTATGTGAACGATATGAATCCTAAGACGATCCCAGACTTGAAAAGCAATATTAAATCGGTGATTCGGGTCATTCCGGAGGCCATTCTGCAAAATGTAATCGAAAATATGGTCGAAAGCGTGAGATATCTACGGAATAGTATTGGTAAACATATCCGCGAAATAATTTTTCATACATAATCCTACTTTTCAAACGAAGTAAAATATTTGGAAAAATTCCGAACCGTTTGGGTTTTATTCAAAATCAAAGTACCACACGTCTTATTGAAACATCCTTTATTTTTAACCTAAGAAAACTACCTATGAGCAAAACTTTACAATAAACGAAAAAAAAATATTCCTTAAACAACTACTTTTTTTTAGTTTATAACCAATAATAATGATATGACATTAAGGTTAATTCTTTTACTTTATGATAAAAATAAAAACAAAATTCAAGACATTGTCAGGACGCGGAGGCAGCTGCTTAAGCAAAGCAACTGAAAATTTACGACATGGAATTATATCACGTTACATGTGGGTGCTTAGGTCAAAATTATTATACATCAGTAAAGAGTGGTTCTTAGCCCTTACAACAAAAATAGACGAAAAATTCATAACGTCATAACATCGTGGAGATAGCCGCTTCAAGATTGAAAATGCAGCAATTATGCAACGGTGTTGCATCGAATTATTATACAGTGAGTATATGCGCAACGTTAACTTTTATAAAATGCAAATAAAGAATTTGTATTTAGCCTTGTGATAAAAATAAAATAATAAATTCTGACATCGTCAGGTTGCGTAGGTAGCAACTTATGAAACAAAACTGGAATATTGTTGCATGGAATTAATACTCGCTGAGTTGAAATGCTACGAAAAAAATTATTTTATGAATAACGAGCAACCAAAAAACAAAAAAAAAATTGCAGCCACGACATCATGAAGGCAATCGCTTAATAAAGCAAAATGCAACGGCAATGAAAAAACGTTGCATGTAATTATAACTCTGCGACTATATGCGCTATGATAAATATCACGGAGCGACAGTAAAGCTGAGGTTTTTGGTCATATGATAAAATAAAGTAAAAGTTAATGTAGTCATGTCGCCTTTTAAAGAACCGCTTAAAGTTATCTAAATGCACTATCGTTGCATGGATATAGTGCATGTCACTTAAGAAAATGTAAATGTGCCACATAAAAGCAACAACAAAAATATTTTTACAAGTATTAGGACACAAATTTGAATATGAAAAGAACAAAGATTAGAAAAAGTATGGTTGTAACGATTTAGACAAAGATTAGAACCAAGAAGACATAAGAAGTACGACAAAGACTTGGTATAGATTAGAGCAACCATACCCAACCATTGTCCCTCGGGCCCTAAACACATTTATTATCAGGAACATGATTTAAAAAAATCGTTCTAACGCACAGAATTTGGTACTCCGTTCTTAAGGATTAAAAAAGTATCCAAAAATGTACTAAAGTACGTAATTGTGTAACCTTGGTGACAGGTTGCAAGTAATAGGTTGCAAATTACAAAGTAGATAAAGATTATGTGCCTTAAAAGAGTATTAAATATGAGTTTTAAAAGAGTCTTAGTTTTGAGTCCAAAAAGACTAATTTATATGAATTCTAAAAGAGTTTTTATTATGAGTCTTTATCATGAGTCTTAAAAGAGTATTAAATATGAGTCTTAAAAGAGTCTTAATGTTGAGTCCAAAATAAGACATAAAGCAGTCATTATTATGAATCATATTTTGAAGCCCTCGAAAATATACTCGAGTCTTTTTCGAGCGCATAATGACGATGAAAACTTATTTATATGAGTCTTAAAAGAGTCTTTTGAGAGTCAAAATGTTTGCTGGGAAGTAAAGTCCTTTTGTGAGTCTTTGTTATGAACAATCATAATACCGTATTATTTAGGACTTTTTAATGAGTTCTTTTTATTAGAATTACTTTTTACTTTTCAGTTTCTACTTTTTGCTTTTTACTTTTTACTTTTTAGTTTTTACTTTTTAATTTTTACTTTTTAGTTTTTACTTTTTACTTTTTAGTTTTTACTTTTTACTTCTTACTTTTTACTTTTTACTTTTTACTTTTTACTTTTTACTTTTTACTTTTTACTTTTTACTTTTTACTTTTTACTTTTTACTTTTTACTTTTTACTTTTTACTTTTTACTTTTTACTTTTTACTTTTTACTTTTTACTTTTTACTTTTTACTTTTTACTTTTTACTTTCTACTTTTTAATTATTACTTTTTACTTTTTACTTTTTACCTTTTACTTTTTACTTTTTACTTTTTACTTTTTACTTTTTAGTTTTTACTTTTTACTTTTTACTTTTTACTTCTTACTTACTTTTTATTTTTTACTTTTAACTTTTTGCTTTTTACTTTTTTTTCTTTAGTCTTTAGTTTTAAGATTTTAGTCTTTAGTCTTTAGTCTTTAGTCTTCAGTCTTTAGTCTTTAGTCTTTAGTCTTTAGTCTTTAGTCTTTAGTCTTTAGTCTTTAGTCTTTAGTCTTTAGTCTTTAGTCTTTTGTCTTTAGTCTTTAGTCTTTAGTCTTTAGTCTTTAGTCTTTAGTCTTTAGTCTTTAGTCTTTAGTCTTTAGTCTTTAGTCTTTAGTCTTTAGTCTTTAGTCTTTAGTCTTTAGTCTTTAGTCTTTAGTCTTTAGTCTTCAGTCTTTAGTCTTTAGTCTTTAGTGTTTAGTCTTTAGTCTTTAGTCTTTAGTCTTTAGTCTTTAGTCTTTAGTCTTTAGTCTTTAGTCTTTAGTCTTTAGTCTTCAGTCTTTAGTCTTTAGTCTTTAGTCTTTAGTCTTTAGTCTTTAGTCTTTAGTCTTTAGTCTTTAGTCTTTAGTCTTTAGTCTTTAGTCTTTAGTCTTTAGTCTTTAGTCTTTAGTCTTTAGTCTTTAGTCTTTAGTCTTTAGTCTTTAGTCTTTAGTCTTTAGTCTTTAGTCTTTAGTCTTTAGTCTTTAGTCTTTAGTCTTTAGTCTTTAGTCTTTAGTCTTTAGTCTTTAGTCTTTAGTCTTTAGTCTTTAGTCTTTAGTCTTTAGTCTTTAGTCTTTAGTCTTTAGTCTTTAGTCTTTAGTCTTTAGTCTTTAGTCTTTAGTCTTTAGTCTTTAGTCTTTAGTCTTTAGTCTTTATTCTTTAGTCTTTAGTCTTTAGTCTTTAGTCTTTAGTCTTTAGTCTTAAGTCTTTAGTCTTTAGTCTTTAGTCTTTAGTCTTTAGTCTGTAGTCTTTAGTCTTTAGTCTTTAGTCTTTAGTCTTTAGTCTTTAGTCTTTAGTCTTTAGTCTTTAGTCTTTAGTCTTTAGTCTTTAGTCTTTAGTCTTTAGTCTTTAGTCTTTAGTCTTTAGTCTTTAGTCTTATTAATATTAACTCTTTTAAGAGTCCTATTTTTTAGCAATCATTTCAAACAATCATATCAAAGATTTCTTTAGGAGTCTTTTTATTGCTTACTCATAAAACACGCATAAGAAAGACTCTTTTTAGAGTCAATTTTTTTTTGAGACTCTCAAAATATATTTTTATTATTTTATAAAAAGAGGGGTTTCATGATTCTTTCGTCATACCGGTATAGTGTTGCGGCCCGCGTAACTTTACAAATGTGTGTATGTGGCCCGAAGAAAGAAAAGGTTGAGTATCATTGGATTAGAGCATGACATTAGGGAAGGAAAAGGGAAAATAACTAGGACAAGGATTAGGAATAGGCACACTTAAAGCGATCTTTAGGGCATGATCGAAAAATGATGGGAACAAAGATTGGAATAAAGAATAGAACAACGATTCGGACACGCTAAAGACAAAATTTCGGACAAAGATTTTGAAAATATGTCGGACAATGATAAGGAGAGATATTCGGACAGGGTTTGGGTCAGGAATTGGGTTAAAACAATAATTTGGACAAGGATAAGGGGGAATTTTTAGGACAACTATAAGAATCAGGATAAGGATGAGGGTAAGTTTGGGATCAAAGGATTTGCTGTCACGTCAAAACCTACGGGTGTGTCCACGACACAGCAAACTCCTTGTTTACGCATGCAAGCAAATATAAAAGTTAAGACTCTTTTGTTGATACCTTTATGACGGACAGCAGAACTATCAAAATTTTAAGACGTAGTTATATTTAAGTACTTAATCTAACCATTGAAACCAGAAAAGTCCAAATCCAAGAAATTTTTTTTTCATATTTTATGAAATTTTCAAAAATGGACCAATCAGCTTTGGGCAGGTGGGGCATAAGATAACCCTAAAAGCCATGTAAAAATTAGCAAAACTTGTTATTAAAACTTGCTCCATATCCTCCAATATATCATAAATAGTATTTGTTATTACAAAATATTGTTTTCATTATGCATTTGCGGAGAAAGTTTTTTCCAAAACTCAATGAAGTCTACGTAATAAATGGCCATTTTAATTGTCGACTTAAACTGTCGCAATGTCAAAAATTGTTTTGATTTATGCTTAAAACTTATTGCAAACTGACCCACCGTGGTAAGTAGTATGCTGGAACAGGTTTTTTCTAGTTATCCTTATGACTATCATACTAGTTTATGATAAAAAGTTTTTGCAATTTTGTATGAAATTACATTTCATATGAAATTTATCACAACTTTAGGAAAAACAAAAACAAAATGAAACACAGCGCTTTTTTTTTTTTTTGTTTTGCATTTTTGGCCATTGGTGTGCGCAAACAAATCAAAGCTTATTACCTTAAAAAACAAAACACTAGCACTCATCCGGAAAATTATATGAAATATGCGCCAAGCAATGCAGCTTTGAGAAAAAAATAAAGAAATTAAATTCCGTTACAATAGTAACCACAGAACAAAACTTTTTCCCTGCACAACATGAAAATATTGCGCAACAACAACAGCAGGATGCCGCACTAATAGGACACTCGCAGAAGCCGTTAGGTCCACACAAGTTTTCACTAGCACACATGTTCACTTAGCGCACAGGCGTGTGAAAGCAGACAGTAACAACAACAACAGCAATAACAACAAAAACAACTGTTGCCTAATGCAACATAAAGGCTAAGAAGACCATCCTTAACAGCGAATGCAGAGGCAGGCACGGGTTAAGCCCTTTCGGTGTCCGATTATTTCAAAGTGCTACGCAGTTTAGCTACTTCGCATGAATGTGTGTGTTTGTGTGTGTGTGCGTTTGTGTATGTGTGCATGCGTGTGAATATGAGTGTTTGTGAGCGTTTGCGGAAAATTAAAAGTCACACAACCAAACAAGCGCACACATCCTTTGATTCAACCGGACATTGTCCATGGCTCAGCTGCTGCTGGCTGCTGCCTTTCGCATTGCAGCGAAGGACACACTCAGAGCAGAAGCACACTCGCTGCAATTTAATCATTAAAATGGCAGAGAAGGAAAAAGTTTTGCTGTTTGCCTTTTACCAGGACACTCGATTTTTTGTTGTTTGGTGTTTTTTCTGAAACAACTTCCGCACATATACAACTCAAAGATTGTTTGGGTTGGTGCGCAAATTAAAGACTTTGCTTTGTTGTTGCTGTTGTTGTTGTTGTTGTTGTTGTTTCTGTTGTTACTTCGTAAGTTGAGCTATGTGCCGATTTATTGTTGCTTGTTGTTTGTAGCTATTCTGTGGTTTTCATTGCTGTTGTTTGCTGTTTGTTGTTCTTTCTTTCTCCCATTGTAAATCAGGCTTATAATTATCCACAATCTCGTTAGCCACACTTGCTATGCTATGCATGTGTGTCCAACGTATTCTGCCTGACAAAGTTAGATTTTGTTCCACTGTCACAAGCGCCATTTCATGCTCAGCCAAAAACTTGGTGTTTCTAACAAACTTTTCTCGCCTTTACTTGGTCTTGTGCATTTGCTGTCCTGGTGTCCTGGTGTCCACTCATAATTAGAAGCTTAAAATAAGTTTGCGAAAATATACTCACACATACTCACACAATAAAAGCTGCCCAAAAAAGCTGTCCAAAAATGCATATTTTTCCAGTTCAGTTAGTTTTTTGTGCAAATCGGTTAATTTGTTGCAAATCCAAATGTTGACCATTGGAGGTCGCTGGTCTTTTGTGAAATTTTAAGCTGTCGACGAGTTTGCATTTAAAAGTTTTTCGACATTACGACTGGAGTAGAATTTATATTCGTAGTAGTGGTAAATCAAAAATTATTTAAAGTCAAGTGCCTTCATGGGAAATTTATCATTAAAATAAATACAGGTAAACAGTTAGTTTACCTTTAGTTTACCCATATTATTTTCACAGTTAGTTTAAAAAAATAAATAAATAAATAAATAACTGGCCATTTCAGCCCTTGAAAGGACTTTGACCTAGCTTCTTATGATCAATTGTGTTGTGCGTGTTTTTAAGTTTGTACACAATTAACCGAGAAATGGACCTACAGGCTTAACGCCGACTCCGAACGGCGATGAACGAAATGTTCTTATTCTCAAGAAGCTTTACATGGCATTTTGATTACTCTCTGAGGTTTGCCATTGTCTGCAGAGAGGTGGCGGCCGCACAGAAAAATTATTTTAATTCAAATAATTTTCTTTCGCTGCTGGGGTTCGAACCTGGGTCTCCAAGTTCGTTGACATAGCGGACGTTAACCAACTACGCCACGGACGCCACTTTATTCACAGTTAGTTTACCTTTATTTATTTTCAGCTAGTTTACCTAACTGCCTCAATCTGGCTAGGCCAGCATTATCCATGTCGAACTCGTCTCAAGTCGACTCAAACCTCTCCGTGGTGTCATCTAGAAACGGCAAACTGACAACCGTTAGTTTGACGGCTAATCTGAGAGGCGGGCTACCTGCCTTTAAAGGGTTGTGCGTCGGGTTTGAAGCCCCCACCACGTAAAAACACATTTCAATGAGACTAAAAATAAGAAAAATTATTGGAATTATCCCCAAATCCGATGACGACTACCGCAACCGAAAAACTGACCATGATTTCCGGATATGCATTAGGAATGTCCAAACCCTTAATTGGGATGGTGCCTCTATCCAACTGATAGATATCTTAGAAGGATACAAGGCTGATATCACTGCAATCCAAGAAAAGCGATGGAAAGGACAGGGTTGCTCACGGCAAACATCCTGTGATATCTACTGCAGCGGCCATGCGGAGAAGCACGGGCTTAAATGCAGATTCGTCGTTGGAAAGAGACTACGGCATCATGTCCTGCGATTCTCACCTGTGAATGAGTGACTTGCCATAATCCGTTTCAAGGCTAAATTTTTCAATATAAGCCTGATATGTGCGCTCGCGCCGACAGAAGACAAAGACGATGAGACCAAAGATAGCTTCTACGAGCCCCTTGAAGAGGCCTATGAGTGTAGCCTCCGACACGACATAAAAATCGTGCTTGGTGACTTCAACGCCAAGGTGGAAAAAAGCCCGACAGTCGGAAAGTTCAGCCTCCACGACAATACCTCCGATAACGGAATGAGGCTGTTTGACTTTGCCGCAGCGCGAAACATGGTCATTAGTAGAACTATATTCAAGTATCTCAATATTCATAAAACCACTTGGCTGTCTCTTGATCAAAAGACGCGCAATCAAATTGATCACGTCTTGATTGACAGAAGACGCTCTTCCAGTATCTTAGATGTCCGCACGATCCATGGTGCGATAGACTCGGATCATTATATTGTCGCAGCCAAGATCCGTACACGTCTGCGTGCAACCAAGAATGCGTGCAATCCAGCACAGAGAAAGCTAGACGTTGAAAAGCTGCAATCAAAGCAAATAGCCGAAGACTTCGCTACTCCACTCTCACTCCTGCTTCAAGAAAGCACTCCTCCGAAGATATATCCGATCGAAGATATATGCGCGCAGTGGAAGCACATTTCCCATTCTATGCGTACGGCTGCCGAAGAGGTGATTGGCTCTCACCACCCTCGCCGAAACCAGTGGCACGACCAGGAGTGTCGTGACGCCACTGTAAAAAAGGACACCGCTTACAAAGCCACCCTGCAGTCGGTTGTAACGCGTGCTGCTAAGGAGTGATACAAAGAGAACAGGAGGGAAGAGATACTCATTTTTAGGCGAAAGAAAAGGGAAGAAGCGGAAATCCGCGAGTGCGAGAAAATTGAGATGCATGGTGACAGGAATGAGGTCCGAAAATTTTTCAAAAAAAAAGACGGCTGGCCTGGATGGTTTCAAGATCGGGGCCTCATCCTACAAGGATGAAAACGGGAATCTAGTGACAGATATCCAGAGTACCCTGATGATGAGGAGGGAACACTTCTTTAGGCTTCTGAATGGCGACGGTGACGACAATCCCGCCAATAAAGATGATATGTTGGAAACCCCAAATTTGGACGACAGCGTTGAAGTTCCGCTGCCTGACCATAGTGAAGTCTTGAAAGCTATAGCTCGGCTTAAAAACAATAAGGCCGCAGGAGCCGATCAGCTTACCTGCTGAGCTCTTCAAGATTGGAGGGGAAGCTCTATTTAAATGCATTCATGAACTCTATGCAGAATATGGTCGGAAGAATGCATTCCAATCGATTGGAAGCTCAGTATGCTCTGCCCAATCCACAAGAAAGGCGATCCCACCATTTGCGCCAACAACCGTGGGATAAGCCTTCTTAATATCGCATATAATTTCCTGTCAAGCGTATTATGTGAAAGAATGAAGCCCATCGTAAATCAGCTGATTGCACCTTATCAGTGTGGCTTCAGACCTGGCAAATACGCCATAGACCAGATATTTACGCTACGACAAATCTTGGAGAAGACCCTAGAGAAACAAATCGACACACGCACCATCTCTTTGTCGATTACAAAGCCGCCTTCGACAGTAAAATAAAGAATCATCTATATTCCACTATGTCTGTATTTAGTAGTCCTGCAAAAGCTCATCCGTTTTTGCAGAATGACATTGAGCAACACCAGTAGCACAGTTAAAATCGGGAAGGATCTCACTCCTCCATTCGATGCCAAACGAGGGTTCAGACAAGGTGATTCCTTATCGTGCGACTTTTTTAACCTAATGATGGAGAAGATCATCCGAACTGCTGATTTGAGACGCAGTGGCCCGATATTCTACAAAAGTATTATGCTGCTGGCGTGGTTCGATATCGATATCTATAGGCGATATCAATACCCCCAAAGTCAGCGCAGCATTCTCCAGATTAGCGAAAGTGTTGAGTCGATTGGGTCTTGCAGTGAACGCAGATAAGATGAATTACCTAGTGTCAACAAATTAATAGTCCCAGCGTTTTGTAAACCACGTCACTGTTGAAAACATCCCCTTCGAGGTTTTTAAGGACTTCATCTTCCTTGGATCCAGCATATACTCCTTCAACGATGTCAGTATTGAGATAAAACGAAGGATAACTCTTGCCAACCGGTGTTACTTTGGTTTGAGTAAGCAATTGAGAAGCAGATCCCTCTTGATGAAAAAAACTCTCGCTCTATAAGTTATTAATCATGCCCGTCCTATTATATTCAGCACCTACCTAGACATTGAATAGTTCTGATAAAAAAACTTTGTTATCTTCGAGAGAAGATCCTTCCTAAGATCTTTGGACCAACCTGCATCAATGGCGAGTAACACAATCAAGGTAAGACTACGAGTTGTATGAGCTGTACTCCGAAATCGACATAGTTAATCGCATTAAAATAAAGCGGCTGCGCTGACTAGATTCCGTTGGCGGATGGAAAACGACGCTCCAGCGAAAAAAATATTTATTTTGGTAATTTTAAGTGCTCGGTGGTAATTTAATTCTATTTACGTGAACACCTGCCATATAGGCTAAATTTCACATTGTCCCATGGCAATGGGGTCAAGGTTCACGGAATTGATGCCCAGCAGATAAATCTTCAGGATGTTAGTACCATGCTTATTAGAGTGGCCCTTAATTTTTTTTTTTAGAAATTGAACATGTGCGGTGCTCTCGTTTATTACTTATCATATCAAAAGTATATTGTGAAAATTTCAAGAAAAAATATTAATATTTAGACGTGCCGCAAAGCGAAACTTCATTCAAAATATGCCTTTATATTAGAAAAAACTGTTTTTTTTCCAACAATAATTAAAATTAAGACAATTTAATGTTCTTTTCTTGTCTACTCAACATAATATCGTATTTAACATAACATTATCTCACAAACGATCTATCATCCGTTGAAATTGGCTACAAAGTGAGAAAAGTACAACTATTTTGTCGAGCGAAAAAAAAAATTTAATTTTTTTCGAAAATTATTTTAACTAACGTTCTACAATTATGTTTTACCGATCAACTTATTACATTTAAAACAAAAAATATGTGTAATTAAATCTATTAAAAGTGAAAACACTGGTTACCTTCTAACATATATGTCCTTCAAGTATAATTTTTTAAAATAAAAACAGTGAAATTACCTTTGAATTCAAGTGCAAGTCTTACTATAGAAGAATGCAAATTGATTAAACAAATGTACTTTCTGTGTTTTTACAAAAGTTTATTATTTTTTATTCACTTCACTTAAACACTCTATGAACTCAAGTGGCTGAGCTGGACTAAAAACCTATCTGTAAAAATCAGTTCTTCTCTTATTTAAAGGCTTTTAATATAAACAAAACTTAGGATGGCTTGATCGCTTTATTATAAACAAAAGTATTTCATCACAAGTTTATTATTTTTTATTCATTTCACTTAAACACTCTACGAACTCAAGTGGCTGAGCTGGACTAAAATCCTATCTGTAAAAATCAGTTCTTCTCTTATTTTAAGGCTTTTAAAAATAAAAATAAATAACTGGCCATTTCAGCCCTTGAAAGGACTTTGACCTAGCTTCTTATGATCAATTGTGTTGTGCGTGTTATTAAGTTTGTACACAATTGACCGAGAACCGGACCTACATGCTTAACGCCGACTCCGAACGGCGATGAACGGAAAGTTCTCGTTCTCAAGAAACTTTACATGGCATTTTGATTGCTCTCTGAGGTTTGCCATTGTCTGCAGAGAGGTGGCGGCCGTACAGAAAAATTATTTTAATTCAAATAATTTTCTGTCGCTGCTGGGGTTCGAACCTGGGTTTCCAAAGTTCTTTGACATAGCGGCCACGCACTTTAAGCAACTACGCCACGGACACCACTATTAAAAGGCTTTTAATATAAACAAAAGTGAGGATGGCTTTATTGCTTTATTATAAACAAAAGTATTTCATGACAAGATGAAATATTGCATCAGCCAGAATATTTGCTGACATAACAAATTTTAAGCTTAAAAAAAGAATCTTTAGACTAAACCATTCTTGAATCTTTAAGATACAATTTTGTTTACATTTACAATTTACTTATTGAATAAAAGGTGATCTTAACTTGCATAGATTTTTGGAAAAAGGCAAGCATACCTGCGAGTTCCCCCATCGATGTGTTCAAAAGTTGTTAGATTTGCACAAATTTTCGAAAAATTTACAAAGAAGTCAGAAATGCACAACAGAAAAAACTTTATTCTGCGATGAATTGGACAATCTATTTGATATTTCACACAGGGACGTTCTGCACCTAATCCGAATAGAGGAAGACAGCCAGTTCTTACTACTCCATAGAGAAAATGGAAGACCCGGTTGCATGATTGACGTTGATGACGTCTGAAGAGTATGAATCGGGAAAAAAAAAGAAAAACATAGGAAGCGCAAACTCGAGGAGAAGAAGCGGGAAAAAAGTATGATTTGTATAATAATTGAAAATTGGTTTAGCTTTGTTATGTGAGATCTTACGAGTATTGTAATGTAGAAAGAGCACAGGAAAAATATCATATGAATTACAGTTTCCATGAGTATTAGTACTACCCAGATAGACAAATGTACCTTTTCTCCTCCTTTTGTGTTGTTCGACGAAACAACAGAAATTAAAGTTGACATGGCTAAAAAAATCCAGGAAGATGACCAGTTTGAAAGTGATAGCAGAAAGAAAGTATTTTTATCCAAAGAAGATATACAAACATTTATTAATAAAAATATCGTCGACTTTTTATCACCACCATCGATGAAACTTTCTCAACGTTTCAAAATTGGAACAGATTTTCTTTAAGTACATTCGGAAGATTGGAAATCTCAAAATGACTACACTGATGTTCTGAAAATCGTTACTTCTCTAATAGTACTGAACGGCACAGCTTAACATGCGGTTTAATTAATAACTGATTTTAATAGCCTCCTAACTAAAAACACTAACTAACGGGATTATCTCCTAAAAGTATATATGTATTTCTGATTGTTTGATTGAGAATTTAAAGATTTTACTTTTTTAAATGTAGATTATTCGGGACTATCGTAAGAAATATCCAGGATACAGTCGTGAAATTTTATTTTGGCCCTACGAGCAATAACTAAAGTAAAAACAATTATGAATAATTAACGGTGTTAAATTTAAATAAAAAAAAAAAATAAAAAAAAAAAATCTATTGATTAAGATTTTATTTTTTGTTGTTATTGTTGTGTTAGGAACGTACAAACTTTACACAATTTATAATTGGAAACATAAACTTTTTTCAAAATAATTAATTTTACATATGTATTTTCGAAAAAAGCATTTTTTTAAAAAAGTTTTTTTGCTCCACAAAAAATTTTGAGTTTTCGCATTTTTTACCCGATTTCGACACAAAATATCTCCTTGGAAAGAAATGTTTATACTCATACGCCAATAAAAGAATGGAAAAAAATGATTACATTAATTTCATTTGTTTTCGGAAAAAATATATTTCTTAAAAACAATAAAAATGTTGTAATTTTCGTATTAGTCAACCGTTTTCGACGAATGATAGCACGTTGGAAAAATAAATTATATGCCTAATGCGATATTATGTTTCGTTGATTAAAAAATCACACAAAATTGTCTTAATTTTAATTATTGTTGAAAAAAAAACAATTTTTTCCTATATGAATGTGTATTTCGAATGAAGTTTCGTTTTGCGGCACGTCTAAATATTAATATTTTTTCCTGAAATTTTCAGAATATAATTTTGGCATGATAAGAAACAAACGAGGGCACCGCACATATTCAATTTATAAAAAAAAAAATTGCGCATACAGTTAAGGGCCACCCTAATGCTTATATATATATATACATATATAACGTTCATCCGACCTCTCCTGGGCGTCACTTCCATGACTCCAGACGCAATCAACGCCCTGTCATATTAGTTTCAACACCGGTTACACATCCTAATTAAGTATATATTTAAATTAATAAATATACTGCATGTATAGCAACCAATGCTGGAACGCAACAGTAGCAATTATGGATGATTAGTTAGATCACCATTCACATTTATTGGTGGAAACCAACACCCAACTAACATCCCTGACAATTTATGGGCATTGCCACCCGGTTGATTAAGCGCAACTCCACGCCGATTTCACAGACCTGTTCGCGATATTGAACTACCACAGCCAGCGTGATTCTCTCCGAAGGGCCAACCTTGCGATAGCCTCCCCGGCAAAAGGGATTTATCTCGACAGGCATTAACACACACCGACACATCTGCACCCATCGTATAATATGTGCTACAGCGTAGACCACACCACTTCTGCCTGTGTGTGACACATGGTCACCACTATTTTGCACCTTTACAAACTGGCACTCCGAGGCTACTAAGATATGTTATACTTTTCATTCCGGAGTACCCAACTCTGACACCTAATGTACACCAAGATATACACCAATTTTTCATCGTTTAACCAGCCTTTACATGTTAAGACTAACCATGAGACCACAATGCCAATGTGCCGGTGGAAATTGTGAAAGTACATCTGTCGAGAGTAAAGCCTATCAGCGTGGTAGCAAATTTTAATTATCAGCGCCAGCAAGCTTAAAACAGAAATGGTTGTCTCAAATCCTTAGAAGAAATCAAAACAGATCAATGGTTGTAAGCACCAGATAAGTAAGTAGGTAAGGACTGTTCCAGTCTTGCATAAAAAAAAAAATGTATAATTTTCCTAAATTTCAATAACTTGGCCAAAATCCCTTGGAATTTTAAAGCTCCTGAAGCTGTCAGGGTATGCTTTCATACACCTTGTGGAAGAAATCCGGTGATAGAAAAACTCCCAAAGGTTTTGCATGTATTTAGGTGGATCGGGGTTATTCACGAGTTGCCATTTCAAAAACTCAACAAATTTTCGTTCGGATTCATACCCGGGTTTTGCGAAGCCCACTCAATGGTGTGCGAGCTTGGGATCATTACTCGTATCTTGTTGGAGAATGATCCGGTGTTTCTGGTCCGTGTTGATCTAATCATTGATTTTCATGACAGGATCGACTTCAAAAGGTGTAGTACAGTCCGAAACCATGAAACAGTTATCTCTGAATTTAATTGACCACTACCAAATAGTCTACCCTCTCGTATTTTAATTTTTTTGGATCTCCCTCCTTTACTGACTGTTGAACTTCCAAAATTGTTTTCCTTCGCGACCTGTATTGCCAACCATGAAAAACATTTTAAGATTTATCTTTCAAGTTTTTATCTTCAGAGTATATCGCAGTCAATATGAATTTGGCATTAATAGCTTTGAAGAGCTTTAATATTCAACACATGCGTAGAAAAAAAATCTTCTTTATATGATACAATTCTACTTTCTTCCATTTTTTCTGAAATTGCCACTTAACTTAAAGCTTAAGGATGTCATTATTTAATGAACATTTCCACAAAATTATATTTTAATTCAATACAATATCGATCATGTTATTAAAGCCCACGACAGTTCATCAAATGATTTATTAGGCTGTCATAAAATGTCTCGCCCAATGTCTGTAAGGTCACAACAATAGCTAAATTAACAGATATCAAAGCACAAACAACAATATCCAAAGTAATAGTAATAAAAATAAATCAATATTTAAGCATTAGATAAACATTCGAACGTTACAGTGAGAAGAAGAAACAGTAAGTGTTGGAAGAAAATTTTATAGTATTGACGTGACAACGTTACGTTTTACCTCGTGAGTTTTAAATAAGTTGAAAAAATGTATTGGACCACGTATGTGCTAAAACACAAATTAAGGATTTGGGACCTAAAATCCTAAATCTAAAGCCAAAAACAAAAGGAGAAAAAAAAAACAAAAAACAAAAACAGAATGTGGATAAGGATTATGATGAGGATTTGGACAAAGTTTACCACGTGAATTAGTAGAGAGATTTGGTTGTCTTTGGATAACGACTAGTACAAGGATACGGAAAAGAATTGGGATTATGATTGGATAAGGATTTGCACATGAGTTGTGAAATATATATGGACAATGATTTGTATATCGATAAGTATAACGGTTGGGAAAAAGATTTTTACAAGCTGCAAAGGAAGGATTATGAAAAGGATTAGTACAATTTTAAGGAAAAGCATTCGACTACAGATTTGGACGAGGATTAAGATAAGGATTAAAACATGAATAAGGAGTATAGAAAGGGAATGTGTTTATAAAAGGGGTTGGGATAAGAAAGATATAAAATGTTGACAGGGATTAAGACAAGGATTATCACAAGGAAAAGGACAACTAATATAAAGAGTTGTGACCGTGGACGAGCGCGTTAAAAAATAATTAGAAGTAGTAAAACCTCCACATAAAGGATAAGAATTAGGAAAAGGATTTAGAAAAAAGACTTTGGACAGCGCCTAGAACAAGTATAAGGAAAATAGTTTGTACAAGGATTTAGACACAAGTAATGAAAAATCTTGGATCACGGATAAGGATAATGATAATGATAAGGATAAGGATAAGGATAAGGATAAGGATAAGGATAAGGATAAGGATAAGGATAAGGATAAGGATAAGGATAAGGATAAGGATAAGGATAAGGATAAGGATAAGGATAAGGATAAGGATAAGGATAAGGATAAGGATAAGGATAAGGATAAGGATAAGGATAAGGATAAGGATAAGGATAAGGATAAGGATAAGGATAAGGATAAGGATAAGGATACGCATAAGGATAAGGATAAGGATAAGGATAAGGATAAGGATAATGATAAGGATAAGGATAAGGATAAGGATAAGGATAAGGATAAGGATAAGGATAAGGATAAGGATAAGGATAAGGATAAGGATAAGGATAAGGATAAGGATAAGGATAAGGATAAAGATAAGGATAAGGATAAGGATAAGGATAAGGATAAGGATAAGGGTAAGGATAAGGATAAGGATAAGGATAAGGATAAGGATAAGGATAAGGATAAGGATAAGGATAAGGATAAGGATAAGGATAAGGATAAGGATAAGGATAAGGATAAGGATAAGGATAAGGATAAGGATAAGGAGCTTTAACTTAACTATGCTATATTAGAATAAAAGGTATCGAATTGCAATGAAGGCAAATTTTTGAGAGCTCAATCATGCCTAAGTATCTCTTTATATCAATAAATATAATCGGTGTCCTATTCAGATCGCGTATTTTTTAAATTTGAAATACTTAGTGTTTATTAAATGTCATAAATTTTTTTAAGAATTTCTTAAGTTTAATTAAAAAAAGAAAAAAAGAAACAAGGAACTTTGGCTACACTTTTAATTTTTAATTCTTCTGTTTCTTTGAGTCCATTAAAAAATTATTATTTAAATTTATTACTTTTCAAATATTAACGAATAAAGTAATTACATATATAGATTTTTACGTGTACCGCCGAAGTAAAAAACATTGAGTCGAATGAATAAAAGTCAAGCTATCAGTTCATGCCACTCAGTGACTCGCATTGAAGCGCAACACCTACATGTTTTGCAGAAATTCCAAGTGAGATTAGCTAACTTTACTACTGTCCATTATGTTCGTAGTGTAAATTTAGTAGGTGTTGTTGTTGTTTGTTGCAGCTTTTGTCGATTTGAGTGCGCATTTCGTGGCACTCGTTAATTCAGAAAATTGCATGCTTTTGCTTCTGTTGTAATTTGGAAAATGCGTTTGTGTAAGTTATGGCTGCGCCAGTCAACTCACACTCACACACACACACACACATACGTTCAGCACACAGTTCAATACAATTGCAACTGCAATGAAAATGTTATCCTGAGCTGCAGCAACAAACGTGCGCTGTTGTTGTTGTTTTTGCAGCATTCACTTGACTAGCAAACTAATTACAACAAGTGCTAATAATAAATGTTGCGATTAGCTGTTAGATAGTTTTTTTTTTGTGGTTGAAATTTTTGTGTGCCTTTTGATGTTGCAAATAACGGCTACGACTTAAAATCAATAAAGTCGAAACATTCCAATGAGTTCAAAGAGGATAAATATCTGGTTGTGGTCGCAACGAATAACAGCAAATTATTCAAAAATAGCCACGTGGGTTCATGAATTCTGCGTAGGTTTGGGGCAAAGTTAAAAGATATGCGAACAGTTAGTTGCTGGTTGGTATTTTGTCTTTTATAAATTTTTGGTCGAAAAACAAAAAAAAAAAAAAATTTATGATATATTTTTAGTACGAGTGGATTTATTTTATATCTATGATATACCTATATCTATAAACATGATTGTTATAGAAAGGTATAAATATTCTTGATCAGCATTGCAACCTGAGCTGATTTAGCCGTCCGTCTGTCCGACAATCTATCTGTCTTAACCATTACAGACCAATTTTGTTTTTTATTTTAAAAAGGAGGATGGAGTTGCAAAATTAGCCAAATTGTTTGAAAACCACGCCTATCTCCGGTACGAAGTGACTTCATTTGGTGTAAGGTAAGTATGATAAGTAAGAGGAGAATGTAATGATAGGTGTGGTACGATGTGTTTTCTATGAAGGGTATGGTGTGTTGGGTGTGGTATGATATGTTCACCCTGATGGTTATCGTATGATAAGTATGACATGAATAGAGTGGTATGCTAAATAAGAGTACATCATATGGCATATATAATAAAATAATAAAATAATAAAATGTGAAGTACATCATATGACATATATCATATGATATATATCATATGATATATATCATGAAATGGGTATCATATGATGGGTATTATATGATGGGTACCATGTCATGGGTACCATACCAAGGGTATCATAATGGGTAGCGTATGATGGGTATCATCCAATCGTATCATCTGATGGGTATCATATGATCGATATGATATGATGAATATCGTATGATGAATATCATATTATGACTGTCATATGATAAGTATCATATGATGAGTATCATATCATCTGCACTATATTGTTTGATGGGTATCATATGATGGGTATCTGTATCATATGCTTAGTATCATATCATATGATGAGTATCACATGATGGATATCATGTTATGGTATTCATATGATGGTTATCATATGATGGTTATCATATGATGGTTATCATATGATGGTTATCATATGATGGTTATCATATGATGTATCATATGATGGTTATCATATGATGTATATCATATGATAATTAATCGTCTAATGGGTATCATAGGATGGGTATCATCTAATAGGTGTCATCTGGTGGGTAGCATATGATCGGTATGAGTATCATATGATTTGTATCATAGGATGAATATAATATGATGAGTATCATGTCATGAATATCATATGATGGAATCATGTGATGAGTGTCATGTGATGAGTATCATATGATGTTCATCATATGATTGATATTATGCAATGGGACTCTTGTAATGGGTACCATGTGATGGGTATCATATGATGTGTGTCGTATGATCGGTATTTTCTGATGGATTACATATGATCAGTATCATATGAAGAGTATTATGTCATGAATATCATATGATGAGTATCATGTGATGAGTATCATATGATGAGTATCATATGATGGGCATACAGTCCATTCACACTACAAAGAAGACATTTTATATTGTATATTCCATTTCTCAAATAAAAGTTTCGCTTCAAATGTTCGTCGCGGCCCATACACACAAACGTTGAGCTTTAGATTTTTCATTATCGATCTAAGTGTATCTTCTGAGCACTAACCTCAAACAATCAAATCCAGTTCCTACAATAAAATCTACTATGACATGAATGGCACATCCAACTCAACCATACAAAATCAACTCAAATTGAAAGCATTACACTTTGACATAAATCGGAATGAAGTTGGTTCATCTCGTTCCTCATTATCTTAAGTAATAACATCGTAGTCAAAATCTTCATTAGCTTAATGCACACATACCCACTACAAATACAATTTTGCAAAGTTATGAATGACTGAGTTACTCACCTCGTAACCATTTATTGTCCATGTCAGATTGGCTGCCGGTTTTGAATGGCGTGACGTGCAATTTCCTCGTATAATATCACCAACACGATAACGCGAACGAATTCCACTAATTATCGGATCCTTGCCGGGAACTTCTGAAACGAAACCAAAGCAAATGGTTATCCATGGCGTTGGGCATGTTAATTAAACGCAGTGTAATCAGTGAAACTTAACAATATAACAACAAATTATAACATGGAAAAAAGCACCACAGCAATCAGCTAACACAAACAACAACAACATCAACAATAACACCAACAGGACGATGACAGCACAACCAAAGTAACAACAAAATTAACAAAACCATCGACAGCAGCAACAGCAAGAATTTCTTGTTTGACATGCTAATGAGGCGATTTTGTGTCATTTACAGTGTATGACAACACAACCAAAGGTGGATAGGGTTGCCAACACAATATTATTGTTGTTGCCTGAAGTTTGTGTAGCTGTTGTCGTTGTACCTGCCTGAGATTGTTACCGCTGGTGCTGTTGCTGTTGCTGTTGCTCGCCTGTCTAGGGTTAGCTAGGCAAAGGGCCCGCTTTTAAATGCTTTGTTAATGACTTGAGCTTCGTCTGGTTATTAAATTAATTTAAACTTTTGGACTGCATAAATTATAAAAAACAGCAACAATACGAGTAACAGACAACAGGAGGTAAAGCAGCAATAGCAACTTAAGCTAGCAACAGCAGCTAAAGCTGTAATCAAATATGTTGCTGGTTAATTTTACAGCTTATTGTAATGAGCTTGTCTGCAATACAAAATATTTAACATCAACTACAGCAACAAAAATGAACCATTTTGTGGCTCCGAGGTGTTGTTAATTTTATGTATTACAAGAAAGAAACATTTTAAAATGTTGTTGCATGTCTGTTACGCCATTAAGGCCATACATCATCTTAGAGCCTTTAAAATATGACATATTTATTTTAATAGAAGAGAATCATCAAATAGCTATCAAAATATTAAGCTTTGGAGTTTGCGAGTTTGTCTTCACTAGATAATCTATTTATGAAGCTTTAGTTAAAACTTCACCTCTGTTTTTTTTTCAATTTCAAAACAAATTTCCAGGAAAACACCTTCAAAGCTTAAAACCGGAATGAGGACCTCATTAGACCTCAATCGGTTTCATCACTTTCGAATTGCTAAGTTTTTTATTGAGTTAAAGGACGAGTACATATACTCTAGACCGTATTGAAAAAAAGTACACCGCACACTATCTAATCTGAAGCATTTAAAAAAAAATTCGAAAAAAAAATAGTTTTTGACCGAACGTTGCGCTTGTGCTGTGGACTCAGCGTTAATCCTAATAAAACTGAGTTAGGGGTCTTTACTATACAACACAACTTACCCACAATCAGTCCTCCAAAACTGGGAAATGCAAGACTAAATTTCTCGGAACCAGCAAAATACCTGGGTTTCATCTTAGATAGGAAACTAAATTGGAAACCCAATCTGCTCAAGAGATCCAAAAAAGCCAATATAGCCCTATATTCATTCAAAATAGCAGTGGCTAGCAAATGCGGATTACCTTATGGGCTATTATAAGGACAATACTGCTATACGGTGCTATAGTTTGGTGGCCCGCATTTAACAAACAAACACACCTCAATACACTTCGCAAAAATCAACGGTCAGCTGAGCTGTGCATCAGTGGAGCGCTGAGAACTACTCCAACGGCTGTACTTGATATTATGCTCCACCTGACACCACTAGATATCCTAACAAAACAGAGGCTGCAAACACAGCAATTCGTCTTAAAGCAACTTCCCAATGGACACTCTAATACTATGAAACTTCTTCCTCCAATACCTAAGACTGTAGACTACATCACGCAAAAACTTCTTTTCGACAAAAAGTTTGATGGAATTGATAACCATCCAGAGATAAATGGAAACTTAGAAGTCCTCCACCAAACAATGCCACTGAAATCAACACTAATGGATCAAAATTAGATGGCAAAGTAGGGGGAGGAGTCTACTCTGCATCACTAAACATCAACCTTGCCTTTAGGCTCCCCGACCACTGCAGTGTCTTCCAAGCGGAAGTTACTGCGATACACGAAGACGTTACTTGGCTTGGCTGAATCATATATCAACTAGAGATATTTTTATTCAATCTGACAGCTAAGCCGCTTTGAAAGATCTCCAATCTGTTGTAACAACATCTAAAACAGTCCTAAGCTGCCGCAGATCTCAAAATGAGATGGCAGAGCAGCTCAATACATTGCTATGTTGGATCCTGGGACATAGAGACTTCCCAGAAAACTGCAAAGCAGACAAACTCGCTCGTAATTGTACTACCAAACCTCTATCGACAGATAAGGAACCAATTGGAATACCTCGCGCCAGATGTAAATTACGCACAAATGAACAATCTCTTGAAAGTACCAACATTAGGCGGTCTACGGTCTACTGAACTTAAAACGCTCAAAAGAACTAATTTCCCTTAGAAGAGACCGAAAAAATATTGTCATAGGAGTTCTGCCTAATTGGAAACCATGCCCGAAGACTAAAAATCCTCCATAACGACTTTTGCAGAGACGAGGAGGAGGTAGAATCTACAACACATCTTATTTGCACATGCCCAGCGCTGGCCAGAAAATGCCACCTTTTCCTAGGTAACTGGCTCCACAGTGACCTAAAAGAGCTCTCAAAATCTTCGGTCTACCGAATTCTCAGCTTTATAAATAGCTTCAACTGGTTTAGATAAGTGAAAAAATAATTAGCCCCTGGTACCACAACGGGCCTAATTGGCCTTAGTGTGTCTTATAAGAGACAGCTGCGTCAACCGAACCTAACCTAACCTAAGCTAAGGTTTTTTTTTCATATCTTCAGCACTTACAGTCCGATCTTAAAGAATGACATATTCATTTTTTTTTTCGAGGAGTCCAACAGTTTTGCTTTGAAAGTCATTGGGGTCCAGCACCACGTTCTAGTACTTACCCACTAAGTTCCAGTTTCTACCATCCTAATGTACCATTCATTCTAAGGTTGTCAAATTAAAGCGCGCAAAAAATCATTAAAATCTTTTGAAAAAAGTATATCGATTATCCCAGTAGAACTATTTAAAGAAAATTTTTAATTTTTTGCCGAACGTAGGGTTTCTTTTTTTTTGTCATATCTTCGACATATACAGTCCGATTTTAAAAAATTGTCTATCGATATTTTTGTCTCGAGGAGACCAAATTTTTTGTTCCTTGACCCCAACGACCTTTGGAACAAAACAGTTGGGCTCCTAGAAACAAAAACATTGATAGTCATTCTTTAAGATCGGTCTTTAAATGCCGAAGATATGAAGAAAAACTTGAATACGTTCGGTAACAAAAAAATATTTTTTTTTTGTTTTCGAAATTTTTTTCAAAAAAGCTTCAGGTTTGATGTTGTGCGGGGTACTTTTTTGCAATACGGTCGATGGAACATGTATTGCAGCTACTCGTGATTTATCTCAATAAAAAACCTAGCATCATTTCGAAAATTATGAAATTTTTTGAGGTCTGATGAGGTCAATATGAAAAAAGACATCTTAAAAAGCTGAATTAAATTTCCTCCAATTGACAAACTGTCCAGAGCTTCTCGTCGAATTTCTCCTGAAAATCCGAATTGCTGATGTCCTAAAAGAATAAAACATATATGTGGTACAAAGACGGTCAGATTTGAGCATTCTATTCAGTGGAGATTTTCGCAATGTCTGAATCTTTTTTTCAAAGCATGCGCCTTTACATCGCCACTTACTTCCCCAGAGCATGATTTTACTGGTCAAATTGCGGTCATGGTAAGTAAATGTTCGTTCGAGATAGTTCTTGGAGTTACAGAAGATTTTCCATATTTCCATATTTCCACATTTATCACTTGTTGACATCCTTGGAGCTTATGGGGAATGCGTTATTTGACAATAAACATTATTTTGATGCTTGTTTTAAAGATTCCGAGTTAGGAACGGCGCCAGTAAACTTTAGGACATTTTTATCCACTTCTCCATCTCTCGCCCGATCGCTTACGAGCCAAAAAAGCTATTAAAATTTCCGATGATTTTAAATGAGCCATCCATTTCGACTATCATAGGCTGTGAGCAACTCCCACCGATTGTGAGCTAGCTGTATGCGACTGTTAACTGGCTGTAAGTTGCTTGTGATTAGCTGTGAGCAACTTCAAGCAACTGTGAGTGATTGTGAGCGTCTATTAGCGACGGAGAGTGAATGTGAGTGACTTTAAGCCGCTGTGAGTGGCTGTAAGCAGATATGGTGACTGTGAGCCGTCGAGCGGTGTATGGCAGGGTTAAAAGCTTGGCTGCTGCTGGATTGTGCTTGCAGATGTCAGCAACTTTATTGAGCTGGTAGCGATTATAGTGCGCTCTTTTTGCTTGAAGATGGGACTGACTTTATTGAGACTGGTTTTTAGATTTTGGATTTTTAATTTTTTTTTAAATAATTTCACTGTTATTTGTGAAATAAATTCCTACTTGCATTGAGTAGTTGTTGTTTTGATCTTAGCTATTGTTCTTTTTTGTGTGAGTACAATTACGGTTGCACAATTCCTATCATCACCGCAAAGTTGTGTTTCGTTGCTTCCTTTCCTTTTTGCTCTACACATAAATAAAAAAGATTTTATAAAAGCTTTGTTGCTAATATAATCTACGCACGAGTGGCTTGGTTTGGTCGTTGGTGAGTGCGTTATAGTGCGTGAACCACTCAATGCAAATTTTAAAGCCGCGGGGTTCGGTTCCTGAGCCGAAGCTAGAAAATTTTTTTGTTAAGTCAAAATAAAAGAATACTAATAAAAATAACTAGTAAGCTCGTATGGCGTTAAAACGCCAAAATGCGAAAAAAATTTAGTGTCAGTTTTTTTTTTTCAAAGCTTTTACACTTTTTGACATTTGTCTGTGTCAACTATAGTTCATGTTATATAACCATAATTAATGGGTAAAATGCGCTGCATACTCTTCTCTTTAATAAAAATGTTCACGCCATCAAAAGAGCGGGCTCGACTTAATGTAAAATATAGTTGGCCGTGTGGAATAGTGGGGCTTGCAGGTAAATTGCAACTGTTCTCAACGACTTTCACAGAATAGTCAGAGCCAATGACAAAGACACGGGAAATTTAAAAAATTACTTTTTAAATGAAAAAAGAGTCGGCTGTTTCGGGGACATACTCGTAGGTTTTGACGTTAAAGTGTTTTTTATCCACAAATCCTTCACTTAATCCTTGTGAAATGTGTGTTTTAGGTGTGTCTAAATCCTTGTCCTAATCCATTTCCTATAAAACTAGCTTTTCCCGACGCGCGTTGCTGCACCCTGCAACTATATGGGAACATAATAGGTGTATTCAAAACTTTTCTTAGATTCATAGTTTAACACCACTGTTATTTTCCACTGCCCGTTACAGTTTCCCAGTAGCAGGAGATCACCAAATAGTAACTCACATTTTGAGTTTGTATGTAAGTATTGCTACTTTTACTTTCAAAGCTATTCGATAATACAAATTTTAATTGTATGGGCGGAGCCACACCCTCTTATATAATGCTCATCCCAGTTTGGATGGACATTACCCTGTTTCAGTACAGTTGCCGACAGTAAGCATACAGACTAAATTACCAAAATGTAGCCCAATCGACGAAAACCGTAGGAATTATAGCATTTTTATAGATTTGTGGGCGGTAAAAAAGGGTGTGACAGAAATTTAAACCATCTCGTACTTGAAAAAAATGTACTGCCAAAATTTCAGCTCTATCGGCTAAGTAATTTAGAAGTTTCCAGCCATCACACAGACAGCGTTTTGCTTTTTGTATATATATTTTGGATAAACGTTATTGGCTATAACTTTTGATTGGCAAGAGAAACTTAGATACATTTTTCTATTAAATTAAGTTTTTAGCTTGTATATTTTTTCAAAATTATAAAAACATAATATTGGAAACAAAAAATTTTGTTCGAAAAATTCTAGGGGTACCCTTGCTTTTTGAATCACAAAAATGGTTTTTAATTTTTGCGTAAAATTTACATAACTTTGCTTATAAATGTTATAACTTTTAAAAAGGGTTAAAAATTTTCGAATTTGAATTTAAATTATTTTTACAACAAAACCAAACTTTGAGCCTTTTTGTGAGGAAAACTCCAAAATTTCAGACCTTTTTTAAAAAAAATATTTAAAATATATATACTTAACTAACGGTATTTTTGCAATAAGGTTTTCATAGTACTTTGATGAAGCTTTAAGACAAAAAAAAATTTAACAAAATGTATACAAAAGCAGCGGAGATATTTGACTCGAAAGTCGCAAAATTAAATTTCTGATTGTTTTTTTCGTAATTTTGTTTAACGATGTTGCATTAAATATATCGTTGTAGTAAAATTATTCATAGTTTTCAATATATGTTCATGTTTTTGATATCAAAATAACGGAAATTTTTTTAATTTTACTAAATTTAAGAAATATTTTATATTTTGTAAATATTTGCACATGTAACCTAAGAAAACAACTAAAAATATGCGATTTTGTAAAAAATTTGTACTACAGCACCATCTGGTGTCCAAGATAGGTCAAAAACGATAGCAGCAGAACACTCAACGGACCCTTTGCTGTCCTTTGTAAATTCCAAACAATGGCAGGTGCCTTGCGAGTATGAGAATCGCATAGAAGGCCCTTGATAAAAATAAAACATTTTGAAATTTTGATTTTTTTACACTTTTTTCGATTTTTTTTTCTTTTTTTTTTTTTTAAACCCGAACTGAAAAAATACCTTTCCAACAAAGTATAAATCATCAAAATCGGTTCGGCCGATCTCGAGTTATGGGATTACATCGCATTCGGACACTTTCTTTCATATATATAGATATATTTGTGCGTTTCTCGCTTTGCTATACTGCTTTAATTATACAATACATAGAATGATTTTGGAAAATTTCAGAAAAAAATATCACATAGTTTTTGGCACCACATAGAAAACTCACTTTCTTTGCAGAAGATTTTTATGCTTTTTTTATTTAAATACAGAATATTCAAGAAAAAGTAAGACCTTATTGCACATCTGCAGAGCAAGACCTTTCTATTTATATCCCATTTATGAAAATCGCATTTACGGTATATATTTGATGGTCATCACAAAAAATGCGTTTGCGTAATAATAATATAGATTGAGTGTTAATGATTAAAAAAAAAAAAAAAATTGAAAAATAGTAAAATTCGATTGCTATTTTGATAAGCTCGACAGTTCTCACAATTAACAGGGTATGGAAGCTATTAAACCTCGCTGGAAAATTTTTTTTGGAGCTAAAAGTATACAATATGGAGAAATTAAGATATTCTATTCTCATATGCTTTGTGTTTCTTTGTTCGGTCGGGTACTTCTGGGACTACCCTCGTATCTTACTTTCTTATTGAATTTGCTGATCGTAATATCAGGACTCACTTAATTTGCATTCTTTGTTTAATATCAGTTAATTATATGAGATAAAAACCGGATACCTTAAAATGTCAACAATACAGAAATACACAATAGCTCCCAGGCATTCAAATTGCCCTTTTGTTTTCTGTACAAAATAAAACTTATACTGAAATCATATTAATTTATTGCTAAGAGTTGCGCTAGCTGTTCCCTATTTTACATTGAAAAATTTTGCACTTTTGTGTCCGCTGTATTCCGCTTCTATTTGGTTTTCCTTATGCCCTCATATTTCAGAAATAAATGTTGAACTTAGTGAGTACGAGAGGAGTGAGACGATTCATCGCCTGAACTGTTGCCTGCCCTACTTTTGATAGCCGCTACTATAGTTTTAATTAGCATTTAATGAATATTTTTGACTTTCAACTCTCTTTCTTTTTCGGTCTCTCATCATTTGTTTGTTCCACCTCTGACCGGTCTTACCTTTTTCAACTGCGTTGCAGTTTTGTGGTTTTAGTGTTCGTAAACTTTATTCTTCTCTTTTTGTGTGTCAACCACAAAGTTGAGTAAAATGATAAAACTGTCATTCACTTCAACACTTTTATCGCTACTACTAATATTATTTTTATAATTATTTTTATTTCAACTTTTTTCTTTTTCTCTCTCTCTCTCTCTATTTCTCACCCTCTCTATTTTGTTAACTACATTCATTGCTCTACCCTCTGTACTGGTGTGAATAAAACTCTGGTGCCAACTTTATGCTGATTTCTGCAAGTGTCAAAATTATTTGAAAACTCATGTTAATTGATGATATTCTGCTGCCCTTTTCGCACTCACGAACTCATGAATATTGATTATTTTTGGTTCATTTTTAATGATGATTTTTTGTTTCTTTGTTTCTTTTGTGTCATATTTTTTGTTGCTTGTATCGTAAATTTTGTCATAATTTTACGCAAAGTTTTCGACTTTAAATTATAATGGGTTGGAAATTTTCATTGTTTGAACTGCTCTATTTTTCACAGTGTGTATAAGGAAGGTAGGTACTGGACATAATTTACAGTTAATTAGTTTTGCAGTTTTTACTGCAAAACAATTTTGAATATGCATTTATAGCGTTGAAATTTCAGTTTAACTGTAGTATCATTGGTGTATGAAAGGGATCAACAATTTTGGGAACATTTCATTATTAGTTTTAGTCTGTTGTCCCTCATTTTTTTTTTAATGTTAATAGAAAAACGTAAGTGATACTGGTAAGAGATCAGAATAATTGCAATCGTAATGATAATGAGAAATCCAAAAGCAAAGCATACTATATTAAATATTTAACCTTTTTCTGAATCTGATTGTTAGGTAGTAACTGACAAGAATAACATGAGATAAGTTATTTTGAATATTATTTCTTCCAACTGTCCCTAAAAAAGTGAATTGATTTCTTTCGAAGCTTCCCTTTGAATTGCAAATATATAATTAAGAATTAATAAGAATTATTTGAAAGTTATATGTATAGTTGACTGTAGTTTTAACAAGAAGATATTAAGGTATATGTTCTGAGAGAGTTTTACAAATAAGTTGAAGGAGGCGACTAATACATCAAAATAAAAACATTGAACAAGGCTCTGCTTTACTTCTCGACTTTTACGAATCCAGAGTAGCAAGGAATGATTTTAAAAGTTTACCAAAAAAGTTGAAAAAGACAGTTTTTAAAAAAGCATCGGTATTGCATGGAATTGATACTGGTTGAGTATAAGTAATATGATAAAAGTAATGACACGACAGTATAGTTAAATTCTTTGACTTTATACCAAAAATACAAGAGAAATTAAAGACGACATTGGGACGCGGAGAGTGCTGATTTAGCAACAAAATTTCATATTTGTTACATGGAATTATAACTCATTAGGGGTATTCACACCGAACTCATTAGTTTGTTATTTGGTTAGTTGTTACATCGTTAAATTTGTTAACTGTGAACACACCCTTTTGTTTAATCTCGTAAGCCTGGTAATTATAGTTGAATAACAGCTGATTTTGCTTCTCGTAAATTACAATTGCTGAAAATTTATAAGTGAAAAGTGGAAAGAATAGAGAAAAAAAATAATTTATTTATGAAATACTTACTTTTCAACAAAAACTGCAATTTAATATGCGTTGGGTTTTATTTTTAATGCATTTAAATTTCATGCAATTAAAAATATGGAACAGCTGTTCGTATTTTGCCAACTAACGAAAAAATGATCAGGGTTGCTAAGTAGTTACTTTGTTACTCGGTAGTTCGATAGTTCGATACTTTTACAGAAACAAAATGCATGTAAAAAAGTAACAAGTAACAACTAACAAACTAGCGAGCTCGGTGTGAATACCCCTATTATGTATAGGTGCTATGTTAAAATATATAACACGCCAGTAAATGTTAGTTTTAAGCATTTATGACAAAAATAAACAAAAAATTCATGACATCATGAGCCCGCTGCAAGATTGAAATGCAACAATTATGCAACGGCGTTGCATGAAATTTTTACTCGGTGAGTATATGAGGCACGGTAAAGGTTCTTTAATAGAAATGAAGGAAACAAACTCGGACTTAAGAAAAAACCAAAAAAATTATAAATGACATCGTCAGGTTGCGTAAATAGCAGCTTATGCAACAAAAATACAATATTTTTGCATGAAATTATTACTCGATGAGTAGAAGTGCTGGGTAATATTAATTGGGATATAAAAAATTAATCTTCGATCTTTTAACGAAAATTAAATAAACATGTTAGGAGCCATGGTTGAGGTAACCGCTTAATACAGTAAAAATGCAAAAACATTGAATAAACGTTGCATGTAATTAAAACTCCATGACTATTTTTGGAATTATAACTCCATTTGCGCTACGGTTTAGTTAATGGCTTCTCCGGAAACTCTCTAAAATAACACAAATGCACCAAGCAGAACCAAAAGCAAAAGGCCAATTATCAACACAACGATTTGGTAAGGATTAGGACAAGGATTAGAAAAAGAATGTAGGAAAGTATTTGGATAGAGGATCGGACCTGGAGTATGATAAGGAGTAGGACAAAGATTTGGACAAAGGCTTGAGTATGAATTTGGAAAAGGATGAGGACAAGAATTCATTGAAGGATTGGGAAAAGGACTGCGACAAGGATTTAGGAAAGTATTAAGACAAAGACAAAATCTAAGACAAAGACTTATACAAAGACTTAGACATAAACTTAGACACACCTTATAAAATATTTAGAACAAGATTGGGAAAAGGATAAGGATGTGAAATGCGAAAAGGAGTAGAACAAAGATTTGGACATACTAAGATTTAGAACAAAGGTTAGAAAAGAAAATGGGACAAGGATTCGAACAAGGGTAAGGTCAGTAATTTACTGTAAATGTTACTGTTACTGTTACTGTTACTGTTACTGTTACTGTTACTGTTACTGTTACTGTTACTGTTACTGTTACTGTTACTGTTACTGTTACTGTTACTGTTACTGTTACTGTTACTGTTACTGTTACTGTTACTGTTACTGTTACTGTTACTGTTACTGTTACTGTTACTGTTACTGTTACTGTTACTGTTACTGTTACTGTTACTGTTACTGTTACTGTTACTGTTACTGTTACTGTTACTGTTACTGTTAGTGTTACTGTTACTGTTACTGTTACTGTTACTGTTACTGTAACTGTTACTGTTACTGTTACTGTTACTGTTACTGTTACTGTTACTGTTACTGTTACTGTTACTGTTACTGTTACTGTTACTGTTACTGTTACTGTTACTGTTACTGTTACTGTTACTGTTACTGTTACTGTTACTGTTACTGTTACTGTTACTGTTACTGTTACTGTTACTGTTACTGTTACTGTTACTGTTACTGTTACTGTTACTGTTACTGTTACTGTTACTGTTACTGTTACTGTTACTGTTACTGTTACTGTTACTGTTACTGTTACTGTTACTGTTACTGTTACTGTTACTGTTACTGTTACTGTTACTGTTACTGTTACTGTTACTGTTACTGTTACTGTTACTGTTACTGTTACTGTTACTGTTACTGTTACTGTTACTGTTACTGTTACTGTTACTGTTACTGTTACTGTTACTGTTACTGTTACTGTTACTGTTACTGTTACTGTTACTGTTACTGTTACTGTTACTGTTACTGTTACTGTTACTGTTACTGTTACTGTTACTGTTACTGTTACTGTTACTGTTACTGTTACTGTTACTGTTACTGTTACTGTTACTGTTACTGTTACTGTTACTGTTACTGTTACTGTTACTGTTACTGTTACTGTTACTGTTACTGTTACTGTTACTGTTACTGTTACTATTACTGTTACTGTTACTGCTACTGTTAGTGTTACTGTAACTCCAGGAGTATATTGACAATTTTTTTTTCTATATGTACATATGTATGGAAGATATTTGAGCTGTGAAGTAGATATTAAGATTTCTAAGAATTATTTAAATGATAAAATGAATCATGATACAAATGATGTCATATTGTGGAATTCATTGCGAAAAAATATTAAAAATCCATCACATTTTCAGGTGTACTCTTTCTAATTTTTTTTTTTTTTCAAAATAAGCAGCAGTATAAGTTATTGTCTGTAAAAGCGAGTAATAGCGTTGTCTTTATAATTTTAGCACATTGCCCATTTGTGTCATTTAGCGCTGGTCCTTTCAATGACTTCTGTGCGGAAAAAGAGATTTCATTTCGGGTTATTAATGTCTAGCTCAGATCGTAAAAGCAATGTTCTGGTCGCAAGCACTGCAGCAGCAAGCATTACCACCTGGTTAAGGTTGGGACCACAAAAATTGCTGAAATTAAGAGATGGTAAGAAAATGTACGTTAAGCATGAGATAGCAATAATAAAATGGCGCTAACAGTTGAAAGCAAAGACGTTGTCGTAGCTATTGGCGCCAAGCAGCTGTTATTGAAACTGCTGCCAGGAGCCGCTCCTCGGTGCAAAATGTCTGAAAAACATTAGCAGCAATGTGCGTAAAAGTAGATTTATATATGAATATATGTGTGGATATGTGCTTGTATCTAAGTGCCAAATGGACATTCCAGTATTTATAGACAATTCCAAAAATAATAGTTTTGTATGGGTTCAGCATTCAGGTGAAATTTTAATGCATGTTTGCAATGTGTTGGTGGCAATAAGTTGGCATTTTACTTATGTATTTCTTTCATTTTTTTTTTTTTTTTGTCGTGCTTGACATAAATAGTAATGAAAATTGTCGTCATTAGGTTTTTATTGTCGCTAGTCAGCAGATATTTTATTGCACTCGTGTGAGTGTGCTGGCTTCAATAGAAATTTGTGAGTGTGCTCAGTTTGGAAGAACTTATGGTTTGATTTTTTAATATCTATCTAAACAATGCCATTAAATAGACTCCGGAAGTTTTTGATTTTATCGTTTGAATTTATATTTTCCAAGATTTTTAATATTCAAGTTCTGTTCGACTCATTAAAAACGTAAAATGCATCAAAAATCATAATTTTTAAAGTAATTTTACTCTGATTGAAATAATTTTTATTCCCATGCGGTGGTTATTTCACAGAATAAATGTTTCGATTTCAGCTTTTTTAAACTAAAAACTTAACTCTCTAATCTACTGAACTTTTCATGGAATATTTTTTCTTTCGTATTTTTGCGTCTTTACATAGATCTGTTGTTTAAAAATGTTGTTGAATTAGCAAAGAGCTGAAGAGTGATGGAGACCAACTATGATGGAGTGAAATTTCTTAATTGAAACCAACTAGACTCATAACACATGCCAATAAGGTTTTGCTTTTGGGTAGTGTTTGAAATTTTTTTTTGAAGCTGGGATTAGAATTGGTCGATCAAGTCAGCATATATGAGGTTATATACCTGAAAAACGGGCTTCTTTGTATTTTATGAACTATACAGTGCATGCAACGATTTTTTATTTCTTTTATACTAACTGTATTTTTAATTATTACTGTTACTCTTAAATATAAGCCATCATTTTTTATAAAGAAATCAATGATGACCATTCGTTTGACCATCATGAAGTTAATAGAAAAATTTTTGAAAAGTTTTGATATAACCTTAAAAGCACAAAAAAAAGTTTACTGTGTATCTACACAGCTGAGCAATTGACGCGACAAAATCTATGGAAGGCAATGAAATAAAACATGTCCATAAAACAAATAAAATAAAAATGAATTATAAATAAAAAAATATATATATAAAAAAATTAAGATGATGAGGGCCTATTCATTCTAATGTGTTAAATAATTTGTTAAGAATTGAATGATGTTATTAAAAATATGAAATTTTTCATCGCGACTCAACCGAGACCTGCCTTGGGAATGTTAGATCCAAACAAATTCATTATTTTATAAGACTTAAGTCTTATATTTGTCCCTTCTTTGTCAAAATTTGTGCCTTAATTCTTATTCTAAAAATGTTCCTAATACTTCTCATAATCCCTCCATAACTTCTTGCCAAAATCCCAGACCCAATGTTTGTCCAAACCTTTGCCCTAATCTTTTTTCTATATCTTTATCGCAATTATTGTACTTATTCTTGTACAAATCATTGTCCTAACACTTACCCAAATCTGTGTCATACTATTTTTCTTAATCTTAGTTCTTTTCCTTATTAATATCCTTTCTCCATGCCTTGCACAAGTATTTGTCATCCTTATCCTTATCCTTATCCTTATCCTTATCCTTATCATTATCCTTATCCTTATCCTTATCCTTATCCTTATCCTTATCCTTATCCTTATCCTTATCCTTATCCTTATCCTTATCCTTATCCTTATCCTTATCCTTATCCTTATCCTTATCCTTATCCTTATCCTTATCCTTATCCTTATCCTTATCCTTATCCTTATCCTTATCCTTATCCTTATCCTTATCCTTATCCTTATCCTTATCCTTATCCTTATCCTTATCCTTATCCTTATCCTTATCCTTATCCTTATCCTTATCCTTATCCTTATCCTTATCCTTATCCTTATCCTTATCCTTATCCTTATCCTTATCCTTATCCTTATCCTTATCCTTATCCTTATCCTTATCCTTATCCTTATCCTTATCCTTATCCTTATCCTTATCCTTATCCTTATCCTTATCCTTATCCTTATCCTTATCCTTATCCTTATCCTTATCCTTATCCTTATCCTTATCCTTATCCTTATCCTTATCCTTATCCTTATCCTTATCCTTATCCTTATCCTTATCCTTATCCTTATCCTTATCCTTATCCTTATCCTTATCCTTATCCTTATCCTTATTCTTATCCTTATCCTTATCCTTATCCTTATCCTTATCCTTATCCTTATCCTTATCCTTATCCTTATCCTTATCCTTATCCTTATCCTTATCCTTATCCTTATCCTTATCCTTATCCTTATCCTTATCCTTTATCCAAATCCACGTTCTAATACAAATCCTTATGTTTTTTTTTGTTTTCATTTTTATTTTTTACTTTTATTTATGTAGTTATTTTTTATTATTTTTTTTTTATTTTGCTTTTGGTTCAGGTGTGGATAAGAAAGAAACCAAAATTTAGGAAATATCCAATATTAAAAAGCTCATTATGTCAAATATAGGTTTGATAGGCTGGCTCCACTAAACCAGCAAAGCTAAGTTAATTTAACCCGCCTTAGCTAATAATCTATTTAAGCCTTCATCACACAATAAACACGAGCAGTATCTACCCGCTCCTACTTCTAACTCAATTTTCACTTTTATAACTTATTTAACATTTTTTTGTTTTACTTGCACATATTTTTATGCCACGCACACATTTAAACTTCTCACGTCAATAAATCAGTTTACGAGCACACATATACCGACATTAATCATGGTTTATCGTACTGCCAGAATGGTATAAATCATAATTTAAAATTTACGCATTTAATACAATAAATTTGAATCACTTTTATATCTGGATCCATTTGCCTTACCAAGTTTCTATTGAATAAGCATGTTCAAGTGATGTGATTCAGGCTCTATTTGCTTTATAGCCACAATAGGATGTTTTACCACAATAACGACAAAATGGAAAGAAAAAAAATAACAACATGAAACCGCAAAACAACAAAGACAAATATTGAATATCCAATAAAGACTAGTATCGAGTACATTAAAGTTGGATCATCTACTTAGGTAGCGAGGCAGTAGAGCCAACCAAATCAGCCACACAGAAATCTTGAGTAATTTAATTCAAACAGAAATATGGTTAATGTGATGAAAAAAGATTGAGGTTATGTGACCTATTGTGGGTGGGCAATAAATTCAAAATAGTCGGGTAACAAAACTTAGAGCACACATTTAAGATGAATGAAGCTAAAGCTAAGCAACGTTGAGCAAAGTGATGATAATGATGATGACGATGATGATGATGGTGATGATGATGTGGATGTGGATGTGTAAGCGGATATGGATGATGATGAAAGAGGAAATGGTAATGAAAATGAAGTTAAAGATGATGTGGCTTAAATGTCGTCTAGCTGGGGCTGGGAGAAAAGGAAAAATTATCTTAAGGGAAAAGAAGAAGGAAAAAAGCTGCAGAAAGCAATTTTGATATTAACCACTAAAAACACTTGGTGCAGAAATAAGGCAATAAATTACGAAATTATCTCGGAGTGTTTATGTGCTCTAACAAAGGGGCAAATACATAGGCATGGGCAAAGGAACTGGGTGAAAGTTGCTTAAATGTAAACACAGGCCAATGGAAACAACAAAGTAGAGCAGGAGTAAAATTAACCGAATAGGAAGTGAAAAACCCCAAAAACAATCTGGGCTCAGTGTTAGGGAATCATCGACATGTTCAACATGATGGTAACATGATTATTTGGATTATGTTGGGATCTTCATTGAGGTATTTAGTACAAATAGGATCATGGTATACAAATAAGCGATTCAAGTAGAAGGAACAGATGAGACTCAATAGTGGAAATTGAAAAATTAATAGATTAGTGTTAAGCGGATGAAATATTGAGCGAAATGGAAATGGTATTTATGATGTATAAGGCCATTATTAAATATTGGTTGATAAATGTGAGTACGTTTGAAATACATGGAACTATTAAGAGAATAAAGAAATTCAAAGCCATGTAGAGTTTGTTTTAGAACTTAACACACCACACCACACCAGTGGCCACACCAGTGATCTCGGGTTCAAATCCCGGCCAGGCCATGGTCCTCAATTATAACTGTTTTTCATTTCATTCCTCTAATCAACTGAAATTGAAAATTCATCAATATCTACGACTTAAAAGTTGTTATTTTAAAGAGAAGTTCGTAGATGGGATTGCTTTATGATAAGGAATTGTGTGAGATGATAAGGTCGATCAGTTTCTAACAGTTTACGCACAACATCGATGATTTCTACCACAACAGTCGTTCTTGGACGTTCTTCACGAAATTCATCTTAGAAAGAACGAAGACCACGCTCAAATTCATTGAACCAGCGTTTTACAGTCGCTGGATGTGATGCTTCATCACAAAAAGTCGAATTAAGTTGATCGATTCATCCTTTTTTTGTCAATCTACGTCGAAAATCGTAAAAAAATCTTCACCCGAACATGTTCACGTGTTAATTCCATTTTTTTGCTGAAATACAATTTTCAAACCAGTGCACTATGGGGCCAATGATCAGTTTTTGTGGCAATAAATCACAGGAAAGAGAAGGACCTTTAAAATAACGTACAGATGATTATAATAAGTTTTTAAGTCTTTTGTAAAAAATTAAACTCAATCGGGCAGTGCCACGCCCATTTCCAGCAGGTGGATTAAAGTTTTACTGCGGTTGAAGATCACAATGATTACGAATGCTAATTTCGATATATCCTTTTGCGCCTACAGGACTGCTTCAGGGGAAAATTGTTTCTTGTGCAAATATGTCCCGAATCTAATTTTTTTTTTGTTTGTTTTTTTTATAAACTTCATTAAATTACCAACAATCCTAGAGGATTTAATTTTATAAAAGATGCGTTCTTTTGTGGGTGGGAAACGAATGAATTTGAAAAATGATAAATACATAACGTAATTTATGGTTTGGAAAGCGTTCTTGACTTCAATTTCACATTTATCAAAAATCTGATTTCGAAAATGAATTCAGCGCCCAATTTTACATACAAATAAAATATTGACGTTAATTTTTAAGTTTCTCAAATGGTTTTCAAAAATCGAATTTGAAACGTCCCCAAAATCATATTTTTACGAGTAGCGCATTCAGTTTTTGCAATTTCTTCGTTTTTATTCAGCCTACATATCTCTATTGAATGCCAACTTAAGAACCAGCCCTTGCAGGGAGGATCCAAGATACTTTTGCAAAAGAAAGGTCATCTGCTAAGCATACAAACTAAACTACTAAATTTGAGTTTAATACGACCAAAACCGTGTGAAATACAGAATTTTTATTGATTTGTGGGCGGTAAAATGAGGTGTGGCAAAATTTTTTCCCTAAACCATCTCGTACTGAATACATACAAATCTACTGCTAAAATTTCAGCTTACTCGGACCAGTAGTTTTGGAGTCTATAGCTATGAGACAGACATACAGACATTTTGCTTTTTATATATATAGATAAGTGGTGTTCACACGCATACTACCACAGTTTTCAACTTTTGTGCTTGTGTTAGTAGCTCTCTCGTTCTCTGCACTGATAAAAATTGTTGTGCAGGTATTAAGCAAGAATTGTTTTATAATTATCATTGTGATCATCATTATCATTATCAGTATCATTATCATTATCACGATCATTATCATTCTCACTATCATTATCATTATTATTGTTATTATTATCCTGAAAATAACGCATATTCATATGCCTCAAACATTTCGTACAGTACAAAACACACGACCAAGAAGCGGAAACCTTCTCGCTTGAAGTTTCAGCGCCAAGTGATTGAGAGAACTTCGTGCATTCGATCGTGTACGTGTTTCGATTCTCGAATAAAGCTTTCGAGTCTCACCACGCGTCGTACTACGTGAACATCACCAGTGTTGCCAGAAAATGTTTGAGAGTGTAGCTAAAAATGCTGCAAAAAATAGCTAAAAAGAGCTAAACAATTTTTGTTGTACCTAAAAAAAGAAGCTAGTTTTTAAAAACAACTTAGTTACTATGTTTTATTCATTCAGTTTACATTTTTTTTTTAAATTTTGTGCACACAAATAAAAACAACAAAAGGAATATATTTTATGTGCTAAGGTACATTTTGATCAGTAAAATACGCTTTCAATATACTAATAATTTTTTTAAAACGGTTATGTGTTAATTAAAACAAAAATGAATTTCAAGAAAAAGGCCAAAAAGTCTACTTTTAAATAAATACATATGTATATGTATGTATTAATATTTATATGCAGGCACAGTTTTGTAGGTGTATGCCATCACTTCAGATCTCAAATTCCATACTATCATTACTATTATTATCTGAATTATCAGAATCTTCATTTTTGTAAATATCTTCCCGGTTCATAAATTTTACGAGATCGTCATTTATAATGTAATCGTGGCAACATTTGTTTATTTTTTAAGATATATCTTGCCCTTCATTTTGTATCACGAAATAGGCTTACTAACGATAAGCAAAACCCGATGAGCAATATGTAGGTTTATATATAGAATAAAGTAGTGCTGATCGTTTCTTTTTTGTTGTTCATGCCTGGTTTCGTGATACGAATGATGGGCTAACATATTGTGGAATTTGACATCAACAATTTAATTGAATTTCCTTGTTTTGTTTTTATAAGACTCATTATTGAAAGCGTTCTCTTTTTCAGGGTTGCTTAACGGTAAAAGTAAAAAATAAAAAACGAATAAGTAAGGTCAGAGAAAGGGTTTTCGTTTAAAGCACCCTTCCATTCTCTTACTTCTATCCAAAAATCAATAGAAGACGATAGTTTAGCCCATGTATAAGTGCGAAGTTTTCTCCATTGGATTTCATCGTTTGTATAAGTTAGAGATGTCACAAAATTACGAAAATATCGCATTTTTTAACCAATAAAAAAGTAGTAGCTAAAAATAGCATAACTCGAAAAATAAGAAGCTAAAAAAGTAGCTAGGAGCTAAAACACAATTTCTGGAGCTAAATGAGAAAAAAAGAAGCTTAATCTAGCTACAAAGTAGCTAAAATGGCAACACTGAACATCACTGATATAGATATATATGCTCTTGTGGCGTCCGTGGCGTAGTTGGTAAAAGTGCGTGGCCTCTATGTCAACGAACCTGGAGACCCGGGTTCGAACCCCAGCAGCGACAGAAAATTATTTGAATTAAAAATGATTTTTCTGTACGGCCGCCACCTCTCTTCAGACAATGGCAAACCTCAGAGAGTAATCAAAATGACATGTAAAGCTTCTTGAGGACGAGAACATTCAGTTCATCGCCGTTCGGAGTCGGCGTTAAACATGTAGGTCCGGTTCTCGGTCAATTGTGTACAAACTTAATAACACGCACAACACAATTGATCATAAGAAGCTAGGTCAAAGTCCTTTCAAGGGCTGAAATGGCCAGTTATTTATTTATTTTTTTTTTTTATATACGATTTGAAAGAAAACCTCTTTAAAAGCAAATTTTTCATGTTTCATGTTTTCATTTGTTTCATGCTTTAGATAACTTGAGATTCTGGCTGAGTAAAATGCAATTTTTTGCACTCCTTTTTTATACGAGATTTGTTTAAATTATTTCTTGTTGGCTACTCTTTCATACAGTTCCATGGTTAACTTCTTATGCTTAAAGCTGCTATTTCTGGCAGCTACTTTGGCACATTTGGTGCAGCATTCTGTCGGAGACTAGCAGCTATCCACAGCATTAAATTGACCATTTTCAAAATTTTAGATTACAATCAGCAGAAAAAGAAAAACTAAGGTAAGAGTTGCAAAAAAAAAAAAAAAAAAAAAAAAACATGGCAACCAAACTTGAGACGCAGTCGTTGGCGACATATTGGCGGCATCAGACTGGAATAGACATAAAGTCCACTGTTGAAACAAGACATGCATGCAGTCCTTTACTGGACACTGCCCGTCTCCTGTCCTGCCAAAAGCAAGCACACACAAAGATAAACTCTGCCATAAAAATAAAAGCTCAAATTGAGCAGAGCAAAAACAATATAAAAAAACAAAAAATATAAAATTAAAAAAAAAACCAAAATTTTCTGAAAGCTGAGACTATTAAGTGCATGTGTGCGTCAGTGTGTGCCTGTTTGTGTGAACGTGTTTGTACGTGTATTTTGTATGAGTTTATTTTGTGTTCATGTCTCTCCATACTTTTGATGTTCCTTTACTTATAAAATGCATCAAATTTGTTGGACGTGCTACCGTGTTATTGGGCAGCCTGCAATTTTTTTGCTCGTTCTTTGGCTCGTATATGTTGAAAAATCGCTTATTTTCAGCTTAATTGAAAAAAAGAAGAGAAAAGATATTGCAAAGGATGTTATAGCAATTTTGCTGTAAATTGAAAATTCCCAGCTGTAGCTGATGTCTATGAAGTGTGTGAGACTCAAGTGAAAGTGTTGATATGTGGAATGGAATGCATTTTGAACTTTAAAAATGTGAAGATATTTTTATTTATGAATGTGTAAGGATTTGCAATGTTAACATTCAGCTGTTAAAATTGACTATTGACATATGTGTAAATGACTCCAGTGCTGCCAAAACTGTACTAACTCCATCTGTTGCAAACATATGCAATAACTTTTTACTTAACACAATATTTTTTTAATTTTGTTTGCTCGGTCATTCCAAGCCTAAAGTAAGGTCATTTTGGTGCATCTATTTGCATGGGGTATTCTAAATACTAGTATCTTTTTCAAGAATTTCTGGATTCACCTTGTGAAATGAACCTACAATCCGAACGTTTCACTGTAAAAGAGGCTTTTTCGTAAAATAATGTCGCTTAACAATAAGAAATCTCCTGGCTACGATAAAATAGGTTCAGTTGTAGTAAAAAAGTACTTTTAAGGGAAATAAATAAAATTTCTCACTTTATTATTTAATGCCATTCTGAGGCTTAGCCACTTCCCAATACAATGGAAGGGTGCCGAAATAGTACTGGTACCGAAGCCAGAAAAACCTGAAAACACTAGTATCATCTAGGCCTATTTTTTTGTTGATAGTATTCTCAAAAATATTTGGAAAAAGATTTCTTAAAAGATTATTGCCAATACTTGAAGGACAAATTGTGAGTTCTGAGCATCAGGTCGCATTCCGGAAAAAACATGTAAGTGCTGAACAGTGGCAGCGAATAATAAAAGTTATACGCATTAAGCTGGGATACCACAAGGTAGTGTGTTAGGGACAGTACAATATGCAATTTTACTGAAGATGTGCTGAAATATGTCCTAGTAGGAATCTATAAACTCACTCACAGAAGTTTCAAACTCTCTTCAAAATATTATCAGCCTAGTTGATAAGTGGTTAAAAAAGTGGAACGAACACTAAAGTTAACACACAAAAGTCAGTCTATGCAACATTTGCACTCAGAAAAGACCAATTTCAAAAACTGCAAAAAGAAGCTCAATATATACATGTACGATAGTACCACACGAGTTAACACAAAAAAATCTCATCGACCGAATTTCCATCTCCGAAGCGCTGCTGAATCGCAACAACATTGGCCGATTTCCGAATCGGATGGTAACTGGTGATGAAAAATGGGTCACTTACGACAACGTCAAGCGAAAGCGGTCGTGGTCAAATCGCGAAAGCGGTCGTGATCAAACGGTGGCCAAGGCAGGATTGTCAATCCAGGAAGGTTTTGCTATGTGTTTGGTGGGATTGTCAAAAAGTCATCTACTATGAGCTCCTCCCTTACGGCCAAACTCTTAATACGGACGTGTACTGTCAACAATTGGACCGTCTGAAGGAAATAATCGCCCAGAAGTGGCCAGCTTTGGCCGATAGGAGAGGAATTGTGTTCCAACAGGAAAACGCCAGAGCACACAAATCTATAGTGACTCGCCAGAAGCTAAGGGAGCTTGGTTGGGGGGTTCTTATGCATCCACCTAATAGTCCGGACCTAGCACCAAGTGATTACCATCTCTTACTGTCTATGGCGAATGATTTTGCTGGTGCGAACTTCGCCTCAAGGGAACCATGTGAAAATCGACTCTCCCAGTTCTTTGCCAATAGGAACGAGGGTTTTTATGAGAGAGGCATAATGAAATTATATTCAAAATGGTGCATATTTGACCTTAATCGGATCATTATAAATATGATAAATGAAGCCTTAAATTTTATGCAAAAATAATGGATTTCTGTTAAATTTTTCAATTTTGAATTTTTAATATAAATTAATTCGTAATGCACATCTCCATCGACTGTCAAAATTTTGTTTTAACCTAATTGCTCGTTAATTTTTAAAAAATCATTTTGTAACCTACTTTTGTATAAAGTTGCTTGAAAATAGTTTTTTGACTCTCCTGAAAATTTCAAAATTTTGAGTTACGTTACTTTTGAAAAGGGTGTGCGATATCTAGTTTCAAAGAAAAAGGAAAAATCACATTCTAAAAAGGATTAAAAAGGAATTAAATATAGAAACTACTTTCAAATCCATCGATTAAATAAAAAATCTCAGATTTAGGGGGGTGGAAGTTGTCCCCCCACTGCCCCTGGCTACGCCCTTGTCCAAGATATCCATGAGCTTTTATTTTTCATTAAAAAAAATTTTTACAAAAATAATTACCAATCTTAATATTTTGAATACGGCCTTTCATTATTTATATTGAAAACAAATTTTTGAGCTTTAGGCCAAGCATGTTGACAACAAGACAACATGAAGAACAAAGAAGGCAACAACCAACAACAACAACGGCTCTGTATAGAGCAAATCACACAGCTTGACTATATGGACTCATCAGTAGCCTTTGTCTGACTTTACACTGTGATCCACTCAAGCTACTTAGGTTCTACATATACTGCCAATATGCCGAGAAAAAAAAAATTCCGGGTAACGAATTTATTTTTGGCAGGGAACGCTTGAATTTTTGTAACTGAGTTCTTATCTACTTTTTAATGCATACTGTACCAAGGTTAACCTAGATCGTATCATACTTTTAGGCGTAGCCTTAATTCATGTGCATCTTCGAAATTTGATCACACCGGTTTACTGCTATCGAAGCATATTGAAGTTGTTGTTATTTTTAACCGACTTCAAAAAGGAGGAGGTTCTCAATTTCGTTGGTTTGTCCGCGCTTTTTTTTTTTTTTTTTTTTTTTTTTAAATGTATGTACATCGATAACTCCTAAAGCACTTGCCCGATTTCCGTAATTTTTTGTCAACAGATAGATACCATGAACGCGGAGGTCCTTTTTTAAAAAAGTGGGCGATATTCGACAAAGGGGCGTGTCAATATAAGAAAAACACTGTATTTCAGTTAATATTGACAATAGGGTACTGAAATTTACAGTAAAAACACTGGGGTAGACACAATTATTACAAATTACGATAAAAAAAGTGGGCGTTATTTGACAAAGGGGTGTGGTCATATTAAAAAAACACTGTATCTCAAATAGTATTGACACTAGGGTACTGAAATTTAGTATAGGGGTAGACACAATTTTAAAAAACTACTGTTAAAAAAGTAGGCGTTATTCGACAAAGGGGTGTGGCAATATTAGAAACACACTATATATCGAATAATATTGACACTAGGGTGCTGAAATTTAGTGCGTAGGTAGGCATAGCTATTACAAATTACAGTCAATAAAGTGGGCGTTGTTTGACAAAGGGGTGTGGCAATATTGGAAAAACACTGTATCTCGAATAAAATTGACACTAGGGTACTGAAATTTAGTACAGGGGTAGACAAAATTTTTGAAAATTACTGTAAATAAAGTGGGCGTTATTCGACAAAGGGGTGTGGCAATATTAGAAACACACTATATATCGAATAATATTGACACTAGAGTGCTGAAATTTAGTACATGGGTAGGCATAGTTATTACAAATTACAGTTAATAAAGTGGGCGTTATTTGACAAATGGGTGTGGCAATATTGGAAAAACACTGTATCTCGAATAGTATTGACACAAGGGTACTGAAATTTAGTACAGGAGTAGACACAATTTTTAAAAATCACAGTAAATAAAGTGGGCGTAATTCAACAGATGGGTGTGGCAATATTAGAAACACACTATATATCGAATAATATTGACACTAGGGTGTTGAAATGTAGTACATGGGTAGGTACAGTTACTGCAAATTACAGCTAAAAAAGTGGGCATTATTCAACAAAGGGGCGTGTCAATATTATAAAAATACTATATCTTAGTTAATATTGACACTAGCGTATTAATATTTGGTATGCAGGTAGATAAGTAGGTAGAATCATTAAAAAAGTGAGCGGGATTGTACACAGGATGTGTCACTTTAAGGAAAGTACTATTTTACGGTTAATATTGATACTTGGAAACTGAAATTTGGCACAGGGGTAGGTAGAATCATTATATGGTACGGTAAATAAATTAGGCGGGATTAGAGAAAGGGCGTGGCACTACAAATTGTAAAGAAGCAGAAATGGAAAATACCCAACAAACTTTCAGGAATTAATAAATCAAATTTGTTAAGAACAAAGTTTCAAGTTTAAAATTTTCCTCAAGAATAAATACTATTGCATAAAGTATTTCATATTATCTAAAAAGGAAGAAATAAAAACTTTTTAACAAAAAAAAAACCCGACTTCAAAATCACTACAAAGTAAAAAATAATTTTAAATAACTTTTCCCATTCATTTCTTGGTCATATTTTAAAAGCTATTTATACGTGTTATAATATTGGAAATCTTATCATTTTCATTTTTTTTATTTTGTTTTATTATCAATATATTAATTGCTTTATGAACAAAAAAGCTTTGAAGTCGGCGCTCATCTTTGACACACAATCATGACGTTTTACCATCCGTGCACTATTTGGTGCCTTGGTGACACTGTAGTAATTTTAAAAGCTTTGTACACATTAAAATTCTCACTAAACTGGTTTGGGTGAGCTTGTTAAGCTCATATTGAATATGACATAGTGTGTAACAGCTGCACAAATAATGCATGGAACACATTGGCTACATTCAGCGTACTCAAAAATTGCCAATTGAAAGAAAAAAAATCGCTAAGAAGCCTTTATATTCATAAAGTTAATAATTTTTTTATGATAAAACAAATTAGAAAAAATTAAAATAAAAAGATTTCGACATAGTAAGATAAGCGCCGACTTCAAAGCTTTTATGTACATAAAGCTATTAGTATATTGATGATAATAAAACAAAATAGAAAAAATGAAAATGATAAGATTTCCAATATTATAACACGTATAAATAGCTTTTAAAATATGACCAAGAAATGAATGGGAAAAGTTATTTAAAATTATTTTTTACTTTGTAGTGATTTTGAAGTCGGGTTTTTTTTTTGTTAAAAAGTTTTTTTGCTGTTAAGCTCCTCCCTTTTTGGTACAGTATGCATCAAAAAGTAGATAAGAACTCAGTTACAGAACTCAAAACTCAGAACTCCCTTGATTTGAACTCAGTTTAAATCAAGGGCTTGTCAAAAAGCTTGTCAATAGGTGCAGGGAAATGCTGCAAAAATATAGCGGGGGTGGTTCGAAACACGACTACGCTATTACCACAGGTGAATAATCATGGAGCTACGCTTATAACCCTGAAACAAAGCAGCAAACGATTATGGGTCCTTCAAAGTGAGCCAAATCCGAAAAGTTTTCCGCGTACGGACCACATCTAGGCCAATGGTTACCACTTTTTTTTTCACAAAAACCGTTCATGTCGCAACTGTCCCCTTGAGCAACAGAGAACTTTGAATGCTGAATGGTACATAGCCATTTGTTTGCCGGATTTGTCTTCGGAGAATTGAGAAAAACCAACCACCGAAAGAAGATCATCCTTCATCACGACAATGTGATTTTCCACAACATCAGCTTAAACAAAAGAGGTTTTGAGCACTCAAAACGTGGAATTGAGGGGTGACCCGCCTATAGTCACGACTTTTGCTCCCTCACATTAAGAAAAAAAATAAGCGGCGAGCATTTTCTTACACCCGAACAGACCGTTGAGGCCTTCAAAAACCTGATTTTTGAGTTACCAACTTCAGAGTGGCAAAACTGTTTCGAAAATTGGTTCAAACGAATGCAAAACTATATTATTGATAATCTTGGAAAATACTTTAAAAAACAAAAAGTAATTTCAATGATAAATGACTGTTTTTTCACTGTTAGGCGCAAGACTTAAAAGGCAACCCTAATATTGATATTTTTATTATGTTATCTTCTGTATTTTCCTTTACGTACATTTTTGTTTTAACATTACAGTTCAGTATTGTAAGTATGTAATTTAAATTTATGATTTCCTCAGTGTACGTATTTTGCTCTACAAAAACTCTGTTTAGCACTCTGCAATAAATATCAATATTGCTGTATGTTTTTGTTTTAGTCTTACTGTTATATTTGATATCAATTACTTACCAACCACTTCTAGTTCACCCGCTGAGATTAAAGTGTGAAAAGATGGTGCATCTGCAGAGACCTCGCAGCTGTATTTACCAGTCGTTGCCATATTAACCGATTCGAGTACCAGTTGACTTTCATTAGAGACAGAGCGCTGTAAATAAAAAAAAAAACATAACATCAAAATAAACTACAAACATATGGAAAAAGGATTTACAAAGGATTTTCTTAAAGCAGCACTTCATTTGCATGCAATCAAAACCAAGCAAAGCCCACAACCACTAATGATATAGAATCCTGCTAATCCATTTAAAATTAACAAATTTACAGCTATACAATGAAACACACATGCAAATAAACACCTACACACAAGAAAATGGCAAATCTTTGTTGGTGTTCACCCACATAATCACTTTTGAAAGCAGTATTTTAGGCGAATAAAATATTTGCACTGAATATTTGAGAATGGGTAAAAAAACATTTTGCTGCTACAAAAAGCGCAGCGTTCGCAACAAATCGTTGCATAGTTAAGGCAAGAGAGTGCCAGCGGATGACGAGAGAGACAGGGAGAGGGAACGAAAAAAAATACCACACGAGTCAAAGAAAATATTACATGTGTGTGCCTGTGAGCTGCTGGCAAATTGCAGGGATTGCAAAAATGAGTTATGCATGCGTGGCGCAACACAAGGAATGAGAGAAAAAGAGAGAGAGAAAGCACATAATAAAAGATGCAAAGGAATGATTTAAAAGGTTTTCAGGATTAACAATCGAAATAATTCAAAAGCAATAAGAAAAGGATATCGTGCAAAGAGAAAAGCTTTAAAGCGGCTGTTTGAAATGGAAATTGCGATGATAGTTTTAAGGATTACAAAGGCTGAAAATGCCCTAACAGAGAAACGTAAAGCTTGTTGGTTGCCGCTTAAGGAACTTTTTGGAATTTAAAATGATACTAAGCTACTGGCTGAAATAAACTACTATATCCATTGATGCATATCTCCATTTTGAAGTTATTCAGTGAAAAATGTTAGGAAATTTATTTTTGTTTCAGGATTTTCATGATGACTTTTACGATCATTTGACAGAAGTATTTATTTTTTTTTTAAATTTCGCACATACAGTGAAGATCATTAATGACACGTCTTGCTTCAATCTCGCGAAAATGCTGGTATTTTGAGTCTTTATTCAATGTTCCAGAAAAAATATAGAAAATTGTAACAAATTTTTTAAAGGAAAAATGTTCCGAAATTGCACTTAAACAAAAAAAAAAAAACAATTTACTGAGTAATTTTTAATACTTGATCCATAGCCTTTGGCTGCTTTTAGCTGCTTAATGGTTGAATGTATGCTACTGCAATAATTGGCAATAATTTCATCTGAAATTGCATGCCAAGTGTCCACTAAATGTTCCCAAAGTTGTTCGTGAATACTTTTAAGGGGCTTCAGGATATTTTGTCAATTTCGATTTGACATGAATCGAAAAATTGTTTATCGGATTCATATCACTGATTATGGAGGCCACTTTCATATCGAAAAGTTTGATCCTGCAAACTCCTGTATTCCTGATTCTGTATTTTAGCCAAATGCTTCGGGTCATTGTCGAGCTGAAAAATTACGTTTTCAAACGAAAGACCCGTTTTTTTAATAGTGGTTGGATGGATAGATACTGCTGCTTTTTCAAAGTCCCTTTTTTTCAAAGTCCCTTTTATTTTGACTAAGCCTCCAATACAATTCATAGTTAAATAACCCCAAACCATGATGGATCCAACGCCATGTTTCATGGTTTCCTTGACTTTATCTATTCTACTCTACCAATTCCAATTCTACAACCACCCACGATCTTTCTAATTCTTTTCTAAATTCTTGTCCTATTCCTTGTTCTAACCACTCCCCTTATCTTTATCCGAATCATTCCTGTCCAAATACTTTTCTCTAATCCTTGTCTATAAACATCTGCTAACCGTTTTCTCAATCCTTGCTCTAATATTTACTTGTCCAAATTCTTATATTTTGCTTTTACTTTTACTTTTACTTTTACTTTTACTTTTACTTTTACTTTTACTTTTACTTTTACTTTTACTTTTACTTTTACTTTTACTTTTACTTTTACTTTTACTTTTACTTTTACTTTTACTTTTACTTTTACTTTTACTTTTACTTTTACTTTTACTTTTACTTTTACTTTTACTTTTACTTTTACTTTTACTTTTACTTTTACTTTTACTTTTACTTTTACTTTTACTTTTACTTTTACTTTTACTTTTACTTTTACTTTTACTTTTACTTTTACTTTTACTTTTACTTTTACTTTTACTTTTACTTTTACTTTTACTTTTACTTTTACTTTTACTTTTACTTTTACTTTTACTTTTACTTTTACTTTTACTTTTACTTTTACTTTTACTTTTACTTTTACTTTTACTTTTACTTTTACTTTTACTTTTACTTTTACTTTTACTTTTACTTTTACTTTTACTTTTACTTTTACTTTTACTTTTACTTTTACTTTTACTTTTACTTTTACTTTTACTTTTACTTTTACTTTTACTTTTACTTTTACTTTTACTTTTACTTTTACTTTTACTTTTACTTTTACTTTTACTTTTACTTTTACTTTTACTTTTACTTTTACTTTTACTTTTACTTTTACTTTTACTTTTACTTTTACTTTTACTTTTACTTTTACTTTTACTTTTACTTTTATTTTTACTTTTAATTTTACTTTTACTTTTACTTTTACTTTTACTTTTACTTTTACTTTTACTTTTACCTTTACTTTTACTTTTACTTTTACTTTTACTTTTACTTTTACTTTTACTTTTACTTTTACTTTTACTTTTACTTTTACTTTTACTTTTACTTTTACTTTTACTTTTACTTTTACTTTTACTTTTACTTTTACTTTTACTTTTACTTTTACTTTTACTTTTACTTTTACTTTTACTTTTACTTTTACTTTTACTTTTACTTTTACTTTTACTTTTACTTTTACTTTTACTTTTACTTTTACTTTTACTTTTACTTTTACTTTTACTTTTACTTTTACTTTTACTTTTACTTTTACTTTTACTTTTACTTTTACTTTTACTTTTACTTTTACTTTTACTTTTACTTTTACTTTTGCTTTAATTTGTGCTTTTGCTTTTAGTTTCGCTCTAAGGTTTGGTTCTGCTTTTTGCATTTACTTTTGTTTTCCTTTTGCTTTTGACTTTGCTTTTACTTCTGCCTCTGTTGTTAATTTTGCTTCTATTTTTGTCTTTTCTTTTGCTTTTTCTTTTGCTTTTGATTTTGATTTTGATTTTTCTCTTGATTTTGCTTTTTAATTTAATTTTGCTTTTGCTCTTGCTTTTGACTTTGATTTTGATTTCTATTTTGATTTTGATTTTGAGTTTGATTTTGATTTTGATTTTGATTTTGATTTTGATTTTGATTTTGATTTTGATTTTGATTTTGATTTTGATTTTGATTATGATTTTGATTTTGATTTTGATTTTGATTTTGATTTTGATTTTGATTTTGATTTTGATTTTGATTTTGATTTTGATTTTGATTTTGATTTTGATTTTGATTTTGATTTTGATTTTGATTTTGATTTTGATTTTGATTTTGATTTTGATTTTGATTTTGATTTTGATTTTGATTTTGATTTTGATTTTGATTTTGATTTTGATTTTGATTTTGATTTTGATTTTGATTTTGATTTTGATTTTGATTTTGATTTTGATTTTGATTTTGATTTTGATTTTGATTTTGATTTTGATTTTGATTTTGATTTTGATTTTGATTTTGATTTTGATTTTGATTTTGATTTTGATTTTGATTTTGATTTTGAGTTTGATTTTGATTTTGATTTTGATTTTGATTTTGATTTTTATTTTGATTTTGATTTTGATTTGATTGTGATTTTTATTTTGATTGTTTTTTCTTTTGCTTTTGCTTTTTTGGTTATTTTTTCTTCTGATTTTGATTTTGCTTTTGTGTTGGCTTTTGTGTGTTTTGTGTGTTTTCTTAAAAAATTTTATTTCTTTAAACTATACCGAGGATTTATTGAACAGAATACTAAGTCGATGAGTAAAGGTTTTATAGCCAGAAATGAAGGAATAGAGCCAGAAACAACTAATTTTAGAAACAGATCCAAGTTAAGGTAGAACAGATCACTAAGTATTTAAGTTTTTAAGCTAATCGTTTTTTAAAAAATATTTTTTTTTTAATAATTGATTTTTTAATGCCGAATTTGAATGATGAAGCAATTAAAATTTTAATCCATGAACTATGATATAGTTTTAAATTAACCCTCGAAAGTCCTTAAAATATTAAATTGCAGAACTTTTATTTATATAAATGTCAATTAAATGTCACTCATACGCCAAGAGAACTGAAAAGAAACGTTGAAAATATTTCATATTTTTCTTTTTGTCATACTGTTGAATAATTCTCTCTATGCAGACACATACCCACACACGACAACAAACAAAACTAATTTACAAAAATCTTAACAAACTTTCTAAAAGCCACAAAAACAAGAACAAGCACAAAGCTTCATATAAGTAGCTAGCTACAAGGATTTTCCACTTCAACAGCGTTGATAAGCAAACAAATAAGCAAACGTACGAGCGCATGCAGTGGGAATACATTCCACATAACAATGCGAACAAAGAACAACAACAAGAATAACAGCAAAAGCAACCATAACCTCACTAATAATAATGCGCTTTAGACAAACTTTTGTACTTTTCGGATACATTTCGGGGTATCTTCTACTTCACTGACTTCATCGATAGCAAATCGTATAATTTTTTTTTATTTATATTCATTTGTGAGAATCTCAGTTTGTTAGCTTAGGTCTACATATGTAGGTATACATACGCACACAAATACTACGGCATATTATTTTCCGCTGGCAACTCGTGCCACACCCCTTAGCTAGAGCAAAATACACACTAATTGCAATATAAACAAGCGCTAAAAGACCCTCTAGTGGCCATTAAACAATCGTTTATTAGTGTTTGTGGAGTACAGCATATGTATGTTGAAGTAGTTGGCATTTGCCAACGCATATGTATGCATGAGCGTGCATGTGTATGCATGTTGGCGTGTGTCTTTGAATGAGTGTGAAAATATTTGTGCGTTTGAGTTAGAGTTCAGAAGTCACGCTGTCTTAATCAGCTGGGAGAAATATTTTGATAACGTTGCTGATGACTAAGTTTTGAAAAGGAAACACGTCAACTAAACAAATTATAACTTGTTTTGACATCAGAAAGCAAGAGCTTAGAATTCTGTTTTGCTCCTTGCCTTTGCTCCTTCTATTTAAATAAGTTTTTTTTTTCTGAAAAATTTTCTTTTTTTTTTGTTTTTTTGTATAATTGTTACGCCATTTTAAAACTCTGTTGAACTTTTTAAGAAAATATTTAAAAAAAAAAATTTTTTTTTTCATATTTCTCATATAATAAATCGATAATATTTATATAACAAAATGAGGTATCAAATGAAAGAGTACATTTTTTTTTTTAATATTCGTATGAAATTCCATTTTAACATAAATCCTAGTACATTCTTGATGATTTTGGACAGTTATTTTTTGGTTCGTTTTTTCTAAGACAAAGCAGTATTTCTTCTACAAACTTCACTGGTTCTAATGCAAATAAAGATGACGGTCAAAGTAAGTTTCAGTCCAACAAATTTGAAATGTGTCTAAAGCAAAGCTTACAGTTTTTAATATTTTTCTCTCTTTAGTATTATTTTTTTAGTTTCTCTATTAACACTCTATGTCAACACATATCAATACCGCCGGTATAGAAAGATAGAGTCAACTACAAACCACTGGTAGCCGCGCTCAAATGCTGTACATACCGTTTGTGGAAATTATAGTTTTATGGAGTTGTTGTTTTGAACTCAATTAACCGGAACGTAAAGTTGCACCAACTTCAGATATCATTGCATAACAATTTTCTATTTCAAGAAGTTTTTCCGCACCTTACAGGGGACGACACAGTCCTATGCAGCCTCTGGGTACTTATCAGCAGAAATGGGTCTTTTCTGCTGATATTGCAGAGCAGTTAAAAATGGTGTTTACGATATAAAAATCTGCCAGAGATATTGTGCCAAACTATCTTTATGAACGTCAAAAAATGAATATCATTTTGATTGATAGAGACCAATTTTGAAGAAGTAGTGTTACTTTACGTCTAAATAACGGAAATTTACAGAAATTCTAAATTTTTTAATAAAACAATGTTGTTCAAATTTATCAGCGGAGTTCAAAAGGTGGCTAGGCTATGCAAAGCCCTTAGGTAGGGTCATGCAACCTAGCAACTGACAGAAAGTTGGAGATTGTTTTTGCTTTTTTTTTTTTTTTTTTTGTAATGCACCTTCAAGATTAGTGGGTACCCAGGGATTTTTGGTGTCGCAGATCACAAATCTGAAGTTCAAATTTAGAAATTCAAAATGGCGGCTGCAAAATTCTATAATAAAGGCTTTAATAAGTCAAAATTTAGTACCTAGGGGTTTTTAAGGTTGCTGATAACATCTCTAAAGTCACACGTGTCGTTTGAATAAAAATAAATGAAAATGTCCATTACCTCCAAGTTTTTTCGTAATTCCATTCTCTAATAGCGAGAGGATATGTTTTCAAGTAATATTAAAATCCAAAAGTTGGTGTTGGTGTTAGTGTTGGTGTTGGTGTTGGTGTTGGTGTTGGTGTTGGTGTTGGTGTTGGTGTTGGTGTTGGTGTTGGTGTTGGTGTTGGTGTTAGTGTTGTTGCTTTTTGTATTGCTTTTTTTATTTGTTTCGCCATTGGTTGTGCTTTTCCTTAGCTACATGCAATGTATCTAGCAAAAGTGATGCATATGCGTCACTTAAGACAGTTCCATGAGAGGCCTCATGACGCCGTAATTTTTTTTTTTTGTATTTTTATCATGTGCCCGAAGACCTCACCTTTATTTTCGATCCTTAAAATTTACCGTTACGCCAGTAGTCACAGAATAAAAATTCCATGCAACGTTTTTTCATGGTTGTAGCATTTTTACTGCATTATGTTGTTGCCACCCTGAAATCATGACAATAAGAATTTTGTTTGTATTTAAGTTGAGAGGTGTAATAACACACCTATGCTGTCGTAAAACAAAATTTACCGCAGCTCGTCTTCTCAGTGAGTACTAATTCCATGCAACGATATTACATTTTTTTACATATGCTGTTATATTCACGACCTGGTGACGTCAGAATTTTTTTTTTATTTTTATCGTAAGGCCACGGCCAATAAATCCTTCATTTTCCTTTTCAAGCACTTATTGTAGCTTATTTACTCACCGAGTAAAAATTCAATGCAACGATGATGCATGAATATTGCATTGTCGATCTATGAACGGCTCTCTTTGTGTCCTTAAAACAGGCCTTTACTGGTGTATCATATTTTTAATCCTAGCACTTATACTCAGCGAGTAATAATTCCATGTAACAAATGCTCAGTTGTGTTGCTTAAGCAGCTCCCACCGCGTCCCGATGATGTTTTGAATTTTTGTTTTATTTTTTAATGAAGTCAACAAATTAGCCTTTACGGTCGTTCCACCTTTTTAGTAATAGCTCTTATACTTAGCGAGTAGCAATTCAATGCAACGCTCATGAATTTTGGAAAATACATTTTTCAACTTTTTTGGAAACCTGCGTGGTAAAACTTAACTTCGTCACGTAAAAAAAAAAAACTCGTTCACACTTAAATTAGACAAATTTGCTTACTTTGACAGTTTGACTACCAGAAAGCCGATCAATGTAAAAAAAAATAATTGCTACACGAAGCGATGTATAATCATATCTTCTTTTATCGGAAAACAAATATAATGTAGAAAACTTGAACAAATTTATTTAATTAATACCGAGCAAAGTGATGTTTGGCCTCTATGCGGCTTGAGCCAACAATTGTAATGTGCACCATATTCTTCTTTGTTAACAATGCTCTTAAAGAGAGAAGGATAAGCAATAGTCAACATTTTAGGGATTATTGTCCATTGTATCGGAATTAATTAAGCGAGTGATGGCATAAATATGTTAAATAAAAAACATTATATCTTTGATCATGGATTTATGTTTTACTAGTATCACCTTTGGTCGAGATTTGACCATTTAAAAATTCATTTTTTTTTTGTATTTTTATTAGAAAAATTTTTTTTCTTTCTTCACTCATATGCAAACGTAACCGAACTCATACCGCACCACCAGCAGGAAATCACAAAACAGTAACTCAATTCTGATTTTCCCTGTTCTGTGATTTTTACTTTCAAAGCTATTCTATATCAAAAATGTGGCTTATATATGCGGAGCCACACCCCTTTGTTCAATGCCCGTCACAGTACCCTACTTCCCTTATTCTACTTTCTAGTAGAAATGCTTCCAAAGCTATTTGATATAACAACTTTGAGTTGTCTGAGTGTTTCCACGCCCCTTTGTCAAGGAAGGAAGTTCTTACCAAGTTTTATTGATTTGTGACTTATAGTTCAAAAGTTATACCGAAAATTTGGGCTAATGAAAAGTGCCTCGCCTCTATTTCAACGCTCATCAAATGTAACCAGTGGAATGCAACGTCTGATTTGAGGTCGAATTGCCCACCATTGATATTCGGTGCACTCCTTTCCCCTACTCTTATTAATTTAAAAAAAAATTATCAAAATTGGTTGAAAAACACGGGAGAAAATGTTTCTTAACTGTTCTGCGTACACCTATTTATATATACATAGATATATAAATAATAATAATATGTATAATCTATACTATTATATAAAAGGGTTCTCTCGGATTTTTATCGTTCAATCACGGGGTAACCTCTGAACCGATTTTAATAATTCTTTCACTATTCAATTGCTATAATAAGCGACCCTGCTACTGGGTACTACGTTTTTGGTAGAACTTTTGATTTAATTTTTTAAGAATTCATGCATTTTAATCCATGCTGTCATTGTATAAGCAGCACAAAATAACAACAAACAATAGATTAAGCTCTTTGTTGAGAGAGAGAGAGGTGAGAGTCTATAACTCACCGCGCTGCCATCTGGAGTGAATAGTTGCACTCAGTTTATTTCTGCTGCAGTGTTGCCATAAGCCCAATATATCGTATTTATTTTGATTTTCATACTAAGATTGCTTGGCACTCTTTTTATTTTAATAGCTACTGAGTTAAAAAAATCTAATAAATAGATTGAGATAAATTTATAAATTTATAAATTTATAAATAATTTTAGAATAAACCTGAGTAAAAAAAAAATAATATAAGATTGTCATTAAAGGCCGTTAACATTTTTATTAATGGCGAAACTAGCTTCTATGATCTTATGGTAAAATTGGATGGTAGTAATCATGGTTGAACTAATGAGGGTGTGGCAAGGGTGAGAGCGAGTGCCCATAAATGTCAAATCGAAGTTGACAGCTCATATAAAATCTGAAAGCGAAAATGTATAACATGTAAAGCCAATGAAGTTGCTGTTGCTTTTCATTGATTTTGACATTTGTGGGTACTGATAATAGGGTACGATCGCCCCAATATAACCTTATTAATTTAACCATGATGGTGATTTGTAAGTAAGCATGTAAGTTGTGGTGGTGAAATGTTTTGTACTACCATGGCTGTTGTGTGTTCAACGGTCTGAAATGTCATTGCGTTAGGTTGTGGCTTGAACAGCTGCGCAAAATATCGAGTCATTATTTAAATATGTTTTCATATTTATATATATATACATATATTTATTATCCCAAGCAACGCTGGGAACGGGTATGCTAGTAAATGTATAAAGTAGATAAGGAAATGGCTAAAACATAGATTTGTGTATATAACTTTGGAGTGGTTTGAAATATTTGAAAAATTTTTTCACAGAAATAATTTTTTAAGCTGTAGAACTTTGTAAAAAATACAAAAACAACATTTTGAAAAATGTAATTTTCATCAAAAAAAATCATAGGGGGTAGCTCATGATTTTCGATGATAGAAACACTTAATTAAATTATGTGTCAAAATGAAGCAATTGTTGCAAATAAATGATATGATATATGAAAGAGTGTGAGAGAAGAAAATAGAAAAACAAAAAAAATATTACAAAAAAAGAATGTCTGGTCTAATTTTTAAGCAAAAATTGAATATTTTAGAGTGTTTTTGAAAACAGCATAAGAAATTGAATTAGTGAGATAACGGTAAATCTTTTCTTATTTCTCAAAAGTAATTTAATTAAACTTTCAGACAAAGAAAATTAAGGGAAAATCGATTGAAAAATGGCTGAAATATTTGCATGCAAAATCAAAATTTGAAATATCAATTGCTTTTTCTCATTCTGAGGCAATGACATTGCTTTAAGAAATGCATTGCATGGAAAAAATCTACAGGTTTCGAAATATCGCAATACTTTTGATGTCATAATAACGGGAAATTTTTTTACATACTATTCGTGGGAAAATATTAGCAAAAAAGTTTTCGTATACCGTTATTTTTCTCAACCAACGAATTTTCATACAAAAAACGTTGTACTGAAAACATCTATAGTTTTCGAGATATCACAATAATTTTGATGTCAAAATAACGGAAATTTGTCAAAATTTACTATTTGTAAGTAATTTTACCATCACAATATATATTGACACTTGTAACATGAAATAGTGCTTATTGTAGGGTAACCGTAAACGATGGTGAAAAATATTAAATTTTTTTTGCACATCTTATAAATATCTAAATTTCTCTCTTATATCATGTTTTTCCATCTCTTATAGTTTAGCTTTTATTTAATAAATGCTCTTTTTCCGCTCATATTTGAGGTCAAAGGTCACCAATCTAATATTCAATCATATTGTGCAGCCATACCTTTCATCCGATACCTCATTCTTCATTCTACCTCTTCCCAGTTCTGAGATCCCTAACTAAAATAAATATAAACTTTCGACGTTAATATCTCAGGTCAAAGGTCATGAATTTAAAATCTAACATAATTCGGCACATCTATGGTGCAGTACCTTTCGAATGATGTACGTTTCATTGTCCTTATTCTAAAATAAATATTGAAAAAGTGTACGACAACATTCGATGTTTGCGTATTAATATATAAGATGTGTAAAATCAAACAAAAAAAAAAATGTAAATTTTTTCAACCATCCCCATGCCAGGGTCGGTTGAAACATGCCAGAGTTGGTTGAAACAATGCATAGGGTCAATTGAAACACATGCAAATAATACAAATAAAAACTTTTTAACAAAAAAAAAACCCGACTTCAAAATCACTACAAAGTAAAAAATAATTTTAAATAACTTTTCCCATTCATTTCTTGGTCATATTTTAAAAGCTATTTATACGTGTTATAATATTGGAAATCTTATCATTTTCATTTTTTCTATTTTGTTTTATTATCATCAATATACTAATAGCTTTATGTACATAAAAGCTTTGAAGTCGGCGCTTATCTTACTATGTCGAAATCTTTTTATTTTAATTTTTTCTAATTTGTTTTATCATAAAAAAATTATTAACTTTATGAATATAAAGGCTTCTTAGCGATTTTTTTTCTTTCAATTGGCAATTTTTGAGTACGCTGAATGTAGCCAATGTGTTCCATGCATTATTTGTGCAGCTGTTACACACTATGTCATATTCAATATGAGCTTAACAAGCTCACCCAAACCAGTTTAGTGAGAATTTTAATGTGTACAAAGCTTTTAAAATTACTACAGTGTCACCAAGGCACCAAATAGTGCACGGATGGTAAAACGTCATGATTGTGTGTCAAAGATGAGCGCCGACTTCAAAGCTTTTTTGTTCATAAAGCAATTAATATATTGATAATAAAACAAAATAAAAAAAATGAAAATGATAAGATTTCCAATATTATAACACGTATAAATAGCTTTTAAAATATGACCAAGAAATGAATGGGAAAAGTTATTTAAAATTATTTTTTACTTTGTAGTGATTTTGAAGTCGGGTTTTTTTTTTGTTAAAAAGTTTTTATTTCTTCCTTTTTAGATAATATGAAATACTTTATGCAATAGTATTTATTCTTGAGGAAAATTTTAAACTTGAAACTTTGTTCTTAACAAATTTGATTTATTAATTCCTGAAAGTTTGTTGGGTATTTTCCATTTCTGCTTCTTTACAATTTGTAGTGCCACGCCCTTTCTCTAATCCCGCCTAATTTATTTACCGTACCATATAATGATT